>JBBPBX010038194.1:11170-30528 GCA_038048925.1 Garcialebias charrua
TCTACGCTTCGGAGCTGCACCCTCGGTGTTTAACCTCTGACCCTCAGACTGTCGCAGTTTGTAAATTTTAAAATGCCAGAAGCCGTGGACGTCCCGAGAGGCTGCAGCGACAGTCCTTCACAGATTTACATGTGGACGTCAGGAGGTGGAACCAGCAACCCTACATCTCATTCAGACACCACTTTAGGTTTGAAAATGTTTGGAGTTAAATATTAAAAGTGGTGGCTCCGTGCACGTCCTTTCATTCAAGTCTGTTTAAAATAAAAGTTTGAGTCACTGCACAGACGCTGACCTGGCAACAAACTCTTTTTAATCAGAAAACCAAATGTTGAAAAACACAAAGGACTCAAAGTGGTAACGGGAGAAGAAACCATCTTCAATCAGGTCTCACGTCCAGAGTGTAAACTACCGTCTTCACGTGGAGGACACAGCCATGGTCAAGACGCTACACCACTCGTCGAACTTCAAAAAACCTCTTCAGGTAGTAAATCTGTCCAAGCGTCATGGCCACCAGAACCAGGGCTTCAAAGAAGGACCACAGGACCACTCTGCTGTTCGTGTTGTCGTTGACTGGGGACACAAACAGAAGACGCTTTGTGAGGACACTTGTGAAGACACCAGGTCAATTGTCCTGAGGACACGCTCTTACTTGCTCTGTGTATCCTCTCTCGGACCTCCATGTACTCCTGCTCGTGCTTCACTGCCGTCATGGCCACGGCCAGCTCATTGATCATCTCCTCCAGTTTGTTCTGATGGGCTGAAACAGACACAAGTCAATCCCTCTGTAAGGACACATGCAGGACACATGCAGGACATCTTCACAGCTAGCCAGTGATGCTACATGTTAGCTGTCAGTGCAGGCGGTCATTCAACACGGTGCGCACGTACATCCCTGCTCTGTGTGGAGCCTCCTGGACACAGTCCACCAGGTCTTAAGAGCTTCAAGATAAATGGTATAAAGATCTGAATGTGATGTCTCTACAGCAGGAAGTTCACAGAGCCTGGAAGAAGCCTGCATGTTTGACTCCACGGTTTGGAAGGACTGCGTGGTACAAAGGCATGTCATCGACATGTAAAGAAACTTTTGCTCTTTTTCATTTATACCTTTAATGATGAAGTTTTGCCGTAAACCTACAGCTAATGGTTCGATGGCTTTTCTTCAGTTGACTGAAAACCTGAAAAGGTGCAAGAGGTTCATCGCTGCACCTTTTGAGGAACACCACAACAGAACGAGCTCTTTGGAAGGAACGGCTGCGGACAGAAAAGCAGACACTGACCATGGAGTGGGCGGAGCAGTCGAGACCACATTCAGCTGCTTTGTGCACAAAAGCAACACGTTCGTTTAACTTACACTTAACGGATGTTAATATTGTTGTTAGTGTGAATGCTGTTATTGTATACCTGTTATTTTATTTACATATCTACAGCTAAGAACGTTAAACTGCTCCTGTTAAATTTTAATATTAACAATTAATTTTTGCTTGTGTTGAAGGTACAAGAATCACTTTTCAACAGGTCAGAGATCAAGTGGAGCAGGCCCTGCAGTGTCGTGCATGTTCAATATATGATGAAAAAAAATGTTTTGAGGGGGGAGGGGGGGTAGCAGAGGTTGAGGAGCAGCCCTTTGGGCTGATGTAGACTTACCTGTCAGGAGAGGCCATCAACACAAGGGAAAGTTCACAATCAATATTTTACATTATAGGCGTTTGGGGACATATCAGTGATAACTGATCCATTATGCTTAGATATAAACACTGGGAACAAACCATGTCCTTACTCGAACAAGACATAACTGTACGATGTATCCAGCAGAGGGTGCATGAAGACAACTTTCAAGTCATGGCTGTTCACTTGAAGTTTCACTTTCATCACAGATGAAGCAGGGAGCAACACTGAAGAGTATTTTACTGAACAGAGCACGATAAGTTTATTTTAACTGATATGTAAAATTAATAATAATAAATTCTCTTCAATCCTCCAACCTGCTTGTCATTAGCTATGTGCATCTCAAGTTAGCAAGCTAACGTTTAGATAACCTATCATAGACTATTGTCTGTAAAACTTTATCCAGAACAAAAAATCTAATGTAGAGATAAAATACATGTGTTAGTAAAATTTTCTTTGTCGTCTTCAATGAAACTTATTGTTTATCTGATATCTTTACTTCTCTACCAAGAAAAATAAACTCTGCTGTGGTCAATACTAAATAGACCTTCACCGTACGTGACTGTTAAACAATGAACAAGTGTTTCTTTGTTTAATTTATAATTTTGTAACACACTTGATAATAACTTCATGGTGAAAAGTGGAGGATAGAAAATGTGAACGCATGTTAGGAAGAGACTGTTTCAAGACTTCAAGTGTTAAAACTGAAAACTGCTTTAAAAGTAGATTTTACTTGGATTCTTGAGGGTGGACAAAGATCAAAAGATTTCAGCCAATTTATCGATTATCAGCATTTCCCTCCCGATATCGGTTTTGATGATAGCCAAAATTTCCTTAACGGCCGAGCTCTAATTCTTTTATTTCCTTCAGTTTGTTACATTACGACTGCTATTTACATGCATATTTAATCTTTTTGTCGTAGTGACATTAATTTGAAGTTTTAGAGCTGCTCATACAGTCCATGGTCACTGTCGGAGATCAACAGAGGGTTTATCTTCAGTGCAAGACATCCCAGGATAAACCCTCTATGGTTTTAAAAACTAATTAGTTCACGCTATGAAAATAAAACTTGTTAGAAACTCCACGGTGCATCACAGAATCAAACATGTCACTTGTCATAAGCTGCCGTTTCCTACCATCCCAGCTGTCGTGACCTACAAAGAGGAGAAGAGCACCCAAAGGAGTCAAAAAGAAAGACTAGAAGAACTAAAACAGAAAAGACTAAGCACAAGCCAGCACAGAAAGGGAGGAAAACCAAGGGATACTTTTTGTTGAGTACCTTCTGTCTCCATATCTTGACCTTTAGGTGCCTCTCCAATGTCAATTGTGAACATGACGATCTTGGGTGTCATGGTCGACATCTTGTTGCTGAAGCAGAACTTGTAGGTACCGTCCATGTGTGCAGCAACTGAATATTTCCCACTAGACTCTCTGTCCCCTTTATAGATCTGCTTCCCATCAGGTCCCGTTATCTGAAAAGAAACTATCTGGGTAAGAAACTGAACAAAATTCATTCAAGCGCTCATTAAAACCTTTTTTTAAAGGAGATAAACTGACGACTCCCAATATTATCTGGCTCCTGTACACAAAAGCACAAAGGATCCTTTCAATCCCCTCAGGTGTCTCTTGTAAATGAGTCCCTGAGGCTCAGTGGGATTAACCTGTAGAAATAAAGCTTGAATTAATTTATAAAGCTTGAATTAATTTATAAAGCTTGAATTAATTTATTTTGAACCTTTACCAAACATTGAGTGGCACAGAAAATTGTAAAAGCTCAAACTTGAAGATTAATGAATATATTGACGATGTGTCTTCTGCTAAAAATCCTGCTAGTTACCAGTTGAAAGCTTCTGGACATTGATTGTTTTACTAAAGATGTTAAAATGTAAAAATAAAAAAAACATTGTAACAAAGTGTGGTCTAATCTGAGGATTAAAATGACAACATCTGCTCTAAACGTGGTGCACAGACAAGTGGCACACTCGTCCTGTGAGGAGCTTCTTTTGACACAAGAGCCTGAAAAGAGAATCAACTGCAGCATCAGTTCATGTTCAAAGCTCAAGTTTAGCTGCAGGACACATTTTAAAATCTGTTTATTAGAGGTTTTATTCTGCGGCAGAGTAAATCTGACCTCCCAACACGTTCCACGTGTGTGGACACAGTCCAGTTTTAAACAAGCAACTGTCCTAAATCATAACGGAGGAGAGCTTAAATAGTTTAAGAAATATCCAACAACTACTGACAAACTTGAAGATGTTTGTTTGCTTGTTGAAATGCCCGCCTCAGTCTGAAGCGTAATTAGAGAATCAGTTTCTACACTGACAGACCGCTCACAAGTAGGGGTGCACCGATAAATCGGCCGGCCAATTTCCTTAATTTTGGGAAATGGGCCAATGCTTGCATGAGAAACCAATTTTACAGATTTATTTTTAGTTTTAACAACATTTGTCTAAACTTCATTTATATTTCAGAGCACTACCTTGTGACCAGTTAAAACAAGTTTGTATTGATTCTAGAATAATGTTCAAGGGTCTGTTTTTCAACAAAATAAGACTGAAATTTGAAGGCGCATTGTGGCCTCACAACATCCAACAGTGTTGCTTTTAAACTAAATCTGTAACAACCAAAATCGGTATCGGCAGGTCAGACTTTGTAGAAATCGGTGATCAGCCAAAAAACTGCAATCAGTGCAACTCTTCTCCCAAGAATTCAAGAGTCAAAGTGAACAAACCACTTCTGGGAACAAAAAGTCACTTTGAGCAGTGTGAACAACTTAAATAGTTCTCTTTCTATGAAGATACCAAACTCTGAACTGAACAAATAAAACCTGATCTCAGTTAAAGAAGCTGATCTGAATGAGAATCTTTGAAAAAGACTAAAAACACAAGACGTTTCAATTTGTTATATTCACATCATTACATTATACAGATTTATATCAACAAAACCAAGAGGGGGCGCTGGTGCACAGGTTAGAGAAGGTGGAACTGTAAGCGGAAGATCGCTGGTTCAACTCCCTGTAAAGACATCAAAATGTGGGTGGGAAAGGTGAAGCATACCTGCCTCCACGCTTATTTGCCCCACTCTGGGCTCTTGAGCAAGGCCCTTAACTCCCACTATATTTCATTATTATTATTATTATTAACTTGTTGTTTTTAGTGAAATATTCACAAACTTTTGACAGTTATCGTTTTGTTTTCTTTCCTGTAGAAATAAAGCTTGAATTAATTTATTTTGAACTTGTCAAAATTGGCAGGTCAGGCTTTGTAGTAATCATGTGGTGACATGACGTAAAAACAACTCGCCTCAGGAAGGACATGACGTAAAAGTCATACAGGGAGTTGAACCAGTTTATAACTGGGCTCTTATCCAGAACACACACACACACACACACACACACACACACACACACACACACACACACGTTTTCTGGCCGAAAATCAGGAATCAGGGCGTCCCCGTCCCCGTGATGGACCGGAGACCAGTCCAGGCCAGGGTGTTGTTCACTTCCCACCCAATGAACTGCTGAGGATAAGAGCCCAGCGCCCTGCACAGGAAAGCAGGTACAGAAAATGGGTGGATGGAATCATTTATAAGAATCTTTCACTATATTTAAACTAGAAAAAATATCTAATATAATATATAATAAACCTGTCCATATTAGGGCTTGTCTGCAGGGCCACAGGTGTTGATCTTCAGCAGTCATTGTGAGAGAGTTGGTGTCCTCTCTGGACACGTCCCCATCACAGGGACACAGACACAAGACAGCCATTCACACACTCTCACCAATGGTAATTAATTTACCAATCAAATTCATATAATGTGAGAACTACATGACCAGAACACCCAGGAACAGTCCTGCCTAACGTCTGTAAAGACTGCGGTGTTCTTACAAAAGCAACACAAAAAGACTGAAAGAAAACAAAACGATAATAACTGTCAAAAGTTTGTGAATATTTCACTAAAAACAACAAGTTAATAATAATAATAATTAATTTAATTTATAACGCACTTTTCATTAATGAAAATCTCAAAGTGCTACAAGGTGCAACAGAATTAAATGTCAATAAAACAAATAATAAAACAAGTAAAATCAATAACAGTATCAACTAAGATCAAAAGTAGAATCATGAGGAGGTAGAGTATGCTCGGTTGAAAAGAAAGGTCTTCAAGCCGCTCTTAAAGTCAACCACAGACTGTGGGGCTCTCAGACAGTCAGGAAGAGAGTTCCACAGGCGGGGGGCAGCCACACTGAAAGCCCGGTCTCCCATGGTCCTTAATTTGGTTCTCGGAACGTGAAGGAGATTACTGTTCTGTGACCGCAGAGACCGGGTGGATGAGTATGGAATAAGAATATCCTTCAGATAATCTGGTGAAGTTCCATGTAAGCATTGATGTGTAATGAGAGCAGTTTTATATTGAATTCTGTAGGCGACAGGAAGCCAATGGAGGTTATGGAGAATAATTTACGAACTCTCAACAAGATCCTTGCTGCACTGTTTTGAATATATTGAAGTTTCTGAAGGTTTTTGCCAGGGATTCCAATAAACAGGGAGTTGCAGTAGTCGAGCCTGGAGGAGACAAAAGCATGGACGAGCTTCTCAGCATCGGAAAAAGTTAGGGATGGGCGAAGTCTGGAGATGTTTCGAAGATGGAAGAAGCAAGTTTTAAACAGAAGCTTAATGTGATTTTCAAATGTAAGATTGGAGTCCATTTTTATTCCAAGATTAGTAACAGAGGTGGAGAGGGGGATGTCTTGTCCAGAAAAGGAAAGTGTTGTTATAGGAGATGTTTGTACCTGGTGAGGGGTGCCAATCAGTATGGCCTCAGTCTTGGAGCAGTTTAATTGAAGAAAGTTCTGATTCATCCATGCCCTAATTGCCTCCAGGCAGGCAGAGAGGGCAGTGAGTGAAGATGGAGATGACAAGGTGGAAGATGAGGATGCTCCAGTCCTGATGTAAAGCTGTGTATCGTCGTTGAAGGTAGACTGAGCAGTACTGCTGCATCCCTCTCCTGGGGCAGAGATGGACACATGCAACTTCCTGTTTCTGTCCACGAGGCGGACATTGTGTCGACTTTTTAGACTGGGTTTAAGACTTTCCTTTTGATAAATTCTTTAGTTAGGGTCTGCTTGAGTTTCCTGAGCTATAGTTATACTGTTAGAGGCTCAAACTCCTCTTCTTGTTTCAGCTGCTCCCTTCCTCAGGAGTCGCCACAGCAATTTAACAGTTGTTTTTACTCTGGATGCACTTCCTGAAGCAACCACCGAGCTACCACAGCTCTCTGTGTGGAGCAGAGCTGTCATCTAGGGTGCCCGGGGGAGTTGATGGTGGGGGTTAAGGGCCTTGCTCAAGGGCCCAGAGTGGGGGAGCTGAGGGTGTTTCACCTGGAGAACAAACTGACCACATTTCCTCACTCTGCTGCTTGTGGTTTGGAGTATTTCTGTGTAGTTTGCATGGTCTCTCATGTTTGTGTGGTGGGATTTCTCCAGGTTCACCAGTTTCCACCCACAATCCAAAAACATGCATGATCACACAGTCTTCAGGCCCAGGCCTCCCTTGGGAAAAAGAGATTTGTGATCTCGATGGGACTTGCCTGGTTAAATGAACAAATGCTGTTAAATGAACAAATGCTGCCACTAAACTAAACAGTTTAAGGCAGATGGTTCAAAGCAGCCCTGCTTCAAACTGACTGCAGCCACCACAGTATGTTTTAGCTGCAGCCCTACAATAAATACTGTAAAGGCAAAACAGAAAATAATAATAATTTAGCTTTTTCCAATCCTCACATTCAGTGAAATGTGTGAATTTGACACGAGCTGATAATTTAACAGTTTGAAGTGTTGATGAAACCAAAAACATATGGAAGCAACCAAGTGTCACAAAACCAAGAAATGAGTGATATTTCAATAAGCAACTGATCTACAGGACACTTCAGAACCTTTTTAAAATTAAAATCACTGCACAGATTAGAAAACAGTCGCTGCTTTTCGAACTAGCTTAACCGAAGCTACTAGCTAGCATGATGAGTGTTCTACCACTTACTTCCTCAACATACTCAAATTTCAGTCAGGAAAACTGAAAACAATATCGGCTATATGTAAATGTTTAAATGTTAATCCCTTGCTGCAGAGTAAAATGAACTTAGCTACTTATTCAGTTTTGCATTAACGGATTAAAAGCGAAGCGCTAACGTTAGCTTAGCACAGGCCCCGTGGTTTCAGTTTCTGAATTTAAACTTTGTGGACAGACAACAGTTACAGAGTTATTAAATTCTCCTGATCAGGGATAAAGCACCTCACCTCTACACCGATGTCCAGGAAGCCTCCCTCGGCCACCTCGAACATGAGGCCCATCTTGGTGCCGGAGTTGACCCGCTCGTAGAAGCACTCCTCTGCATGCGCGTCGATGCTAACGAAGTATCCGGACGCGGTGGCGGACAGGACGGCCACGAACACAACGAGCTCTGACGCGGTGAACATGTCTCAAATTACAAAGTTTCACTATAACCTGTGTCCGTCCTGCACGATGTGCGACAAGATGTCGTTTCAGTATGAACTGAAGCAAGATGGAGCTGCACCAGATTCCAGCTTCGTTAGCTGTGTGCTACTGCCACGTACGGCTTATTGAACGGCAAGCAATGAGGGACAAACTGAGGAGCTCACCTGGAGGAAAGGCAAAGTTGGAAAGGCTCCACAGTGATGTGGGTGCAACAAGCTTCAGAGGAAATAATAACACAGTACTGTACAGACATTTAACATGTCTGTAACATGTCTGTACTGTCTGTATGTCCAATGAAATAAAAACTAAAAAAGACAAAGTTGTTATAATCTTAAGGGGACAGAGATGTTTGTAAAACCACAATTCAGAACTAGTTTGAAGGGACGTTCTACCTCAATCCAGGGAATTAGATTATGGAATGGTTTGGAGAATGTAGTTAAAAATGCCAAGTCAATGTTTACATTTAAGAAAATGATCAAAACAAATGTGTTAAAAAAATATATGAAATAGCGTAATGTGTATTGTATTAGTTAGAAAATTAGAAAGAGTTAGTCATTTTGTAGCCTGGTTCAAACCAGACCCTGCTGTCCTTCACTTCGCTTCAGACAAGGAAGGGAAATGAGAATTGAGCGGAGCTGTGCAGGAAGGCGAGGGCCAGGCTAGTCATTTTGTACTGTTGGATGAAGATTATTATTGTTTAATCTGATTATTTGAAAAAAGGGGCAGATATAATAAGATTTATTCTTCTTTCTGCTACCTTTCATTTTTTTATATTTTGTACATTATCATTTATGGGATTGCCTTGTATTGTTTCTTTTGTAAAAAAAAAAGAACAAATTTAATAAACATAAACATAAACATAAACTAAAATAGCAGTTTGAAAGAAACATAACGCACATCATCACTTTAATCTCATTCATTTTGGGCAGCACGGTGGCACAACTGGTAGAGCTGCTGCCTCTCAGCGAGAAGGTTGCCGGTTCAAATCCCGGTCCGGGGCCTTTCTGGGTGGAGTTTGCATGTTCTCCCCGTGCATGCGTGGGTTTCCTCCGGGTACTCCGGTTTCCTCCCACAGACCAAAAAACATGCTTGTTAGGCTGATTGGTGACTCTAAATTGACCCTAGGTGTGAGTGTGAGAGTGGATGGTTGTTTGGTGTGAGTGAGACAGGTCCCTCTTGTAAATGAGTCCCCGTGACTCAACGAGGCTAGCCTGTATAAATAAAGGTTGAATGAATGAATGAATTCATCTGTGATTCTTGTCACCACTCTGGCTACATGGTATAAAGTTGCTTCTTGTTGCCATATTATTTTCTGTTTCATTTTGATGCTAAACTACATGAAAAAATCTGTGTGTGTGTGTGTGTGTGTGTGCGTGCGTGCGCGCGTGTGTGTACACAGAGGCAGAGCTGCACAGAGGGCTATAAAGTCAGAGTCAGAGAATCTTTATTGTCATTCACACCACATGTGGTGCATGTGATGAAAGGAGATTATGTTCACAGGGTCCCAGTTACATCCAACAACAAATGCAAGAGAAAAACACTAATAACATCTAGAACTAACTAAGAAAAAACATCACTCCAAACAGCAGCACGAACATGAGTCTGTATGAGCAGATGAGCACGAATGAACACAGCAATATGAAACAGATCAGCAGCAACATGAAACAGATCAGCAGCAACATGAAACAGATCAGCAGCAACATGAAACAGATCAGCAGCAACATGATGTGATATTTCACAGTGATTATTCTTATTATTTATTTATTCATGAGTCTAACAGCCTCAGGGTAGAAGCTGTTCCTCAGTCTAGTGGTTCTACACTTGATGCTCCTCAACCTCCGTCCTGAGGGGAGTGGGGCAAAGAGTGAGTGTGCTGGATGAGTGAGGTCTTTCATGATGCAGGTGGCTCTTTTCCTGCATCTGGAGGTGTAAATGTCTGTGATGGTGGGGAGACTGACTCCAACAACTTCTGTGCAGCCTTCACCACTCTCTGCAGAGCTTTCCTCTCTTCAACTGTGCAGCCTCCATGCCACACGTTGATGCTGGAGCACAGGATGCTCTCCACTGCACACCTGTAGAAGGAGGTGAGGACTGGGCTGCTCAGACCAGCTCGTCTCAGCCGTCTGAGGAAGTAGAGTCTCTGATGACCTTTCTTGATCAGGCTGGTGGTGTTGTTGCTCCAGCTGAGGTTATCATTCAAGTGTACACCCAAGTACTTGTAGCTGGAGACCACCTCCACCGCAGATCCACCTATGTTCAGTGGGGTGTGGGTGTGTTTGTTCCTTCTGAAGTCCACAATCATCTCCTTTGTCTTCTTCACATTCATGTGAAGATTATTCTCTTTGCACCAGCTCTCCAGGTGTTCCACCTCCTGTCTGTAGCTGGACTCATCATTGTTTGTGATGCATCCCACCACCGCTGTATATTAGAGGACTTCACAATTCATTATTTTGTTGTCAACTGTTTTTATTGGACAACCTGCTTTACAAGATAATATCAATGCAAAGCTATTTAATTTATTGTGAGTATTTGTAAATTGGCAGCGAGATTTAGAAAAAAAAATTGCGGGGGGAACAAACTTAAAATCTAACCCTGGACATCAAATTGACTAGAGCCGGCACTGGACTAACCAGAAAGCCACAATGTTTGAGGAACTTGCAATGTCTTAAATTTACTTTGATTAGTTTCTGTTTATCCCTCACACACTGTGTGCTTTATACTTTCTTTTTTAATATTTCAGGGCCTCGTTTTTCTTTACGGTTCAGTTCTGCACCGTGTTTGAAATAAAACCTTCCAAAATCCTGTTTGTCTGTACAGTAATTCTTTTCAGGTCAGCCGTGGTGCAAACAGCAGAGGACATGGTAGTCTCCACACCATCCAGGACATCTACCACAGCTGATGTCTGCGACTCTGCGTAAAACATGCAGCATCATTAAGGACCACACCCACCCTGCACAAGGATGCTTGTGTCTACTACGCCAGGCAGACGATAAGGAGTCCGTCATCGTGCACGAAAAATCTCAAAGACGGAATCCACAAGCTGTTACTGAACTCTTACAACACTGAACAATTGACAGTAACTGCACCAAGCCACATCAGTGACAACTAATATGTTTACTGCTGCTGCACCATGTGGATGTCACTCATCACACTTCATCTCAGTGTTCATCACTACCTGTGTACTTTATGTTAGTTATGTGCAATATGTATCATGTGCACTTACTCATACAAATGCATCCTACTTGCATCGTTATACTATATGTTGTCATTTAGTGTATTTCTCTTGTACCTTGTAAATATTATATTTGTTTTTCACGTTTAGTACTTTATTTTGTACCCTTATTGCATGCTTTAGTATTTCTTGTTTGTTCTTTTTATGTTTGTTTTTAGCGAGTCTAATCGGTTCTTCTCATCCTGAACATTTCTTTATACTGTACTCTAATAAAGTTAAGTCTGGTCCTCTGGACATTCAAAAAACAAAACAAAAAAGTAGAAACGTTCCATCCTTCGTAATAAACACTTTAATAGACACATTTCTTAATGATCATAACATTTTAAGTGACAGTCAATATGGGTTTAGATCAAAAACTTCTACTTCCATGGCTCTTATGGACTTGACTGAACAAATTTCCACAGCTGTTGATCAAAAACAACATTGTGTAAGTTTGTTTGTTGATTTAAAGGTTCACTATGTAATTTCTGGAGAACGCTGGGACTTAGAAATATTTTCATCAGGGAAAAGCATTCTGGAGGAGCCACAGTCCGTTCTCTGCTGAACTTGAGTTCAGCTCCGCCCCCTGCTGCATGTCCGCTCGGAGCCGCTTCAATATTCTGTGATTATATGTTAATAAAACGTTCTAAAAAATAAAATAAAACCATGAATCACTGGTCCAACAACACAAAAACACCCTGAAATCAGCAGAGCTTCACGCAGCCTCGTTGGACATGATTTAATTTGCTCGTGACAAATCCATTTCCTCATTCCTGTCAGTGAAGGATGAAGCGATCACTTGACTTTTGGCAAAAAAACAAAATAAAAGTCCAGCTCTGGGATGAAGAAGGGATATTTAATACATTCGTGTCACATACAAAACAGTCCTGCATCACTTTGCAATCCTTTGAATGAGAACGTGCGCGGCGCTGAGGCTGGGACAGGCGGGGGCGTGGGTTGGGGCGTGACAAACAACTCTGTTTTTATTGGCTGGTCAAGGTCCGGGTCACTCTGTGTTTTTAGTGTTTTTATAAATGCTGATAGAGAAGCAAGGGGACTATAGTTTTTTTCAGAGATTACTTTGTCTAACATCAGTCTGTCAGTAGATAGTGACAGAGTGAAGAAATATGTTAAAAATATATTGTTAGAAAAGTTACAGACTGCATTACAAAGTTACATAGTGCAGCTTTAAAAAAAGCTTTTGACACAGTTGATCACACCATTCTCCTCGAGAAATGAACAAATATGGTATTGGAGGACAGGCTTTGCAGTGTGGGTGTCTACAGTACTTGGAGGACAGAAGGCAGTTTGTACAAATAGACAATACACAATCAAACCTTTGTAAAATCACTTGTGGTGTTCCACAAGGCTCAATAATAGGACCTAAGCTGTTTATTTTGTATATAAAAGATCTGGTAAAGGTGTCTGCATATCTGCGGTGTGTTCTTTTTGCTGATGATACCACCTTCTTTTGTTTTGGTAGTGATTTGAAACAAATGATTGAGTTGCTAAAAAAGGAGATCGTTAAACTAACTTGGTTTGGATTAAACAAGTTATCATTAAACTTAGACAAAACTAAGTATATGTTATTTAGTAACAAAAAAACGGATAATTTTTCTATCTCAGTTGATGGTGTCGAGTAGAGTGGATGAGATGAAGTTCTTGGGTGACAAAATGTTGTGGAAACAGCATATAAATTGTGTTAAAATTAAGTTATCTAAATCTATTGCTGTGTTGTATAAACTAAAGGACTTGTTGAAAGATAGGGCTATTTGTTGTATAGCAGGGCTGCCGACTTGGGACCCGAAGGACACAGGTTCAAACCCCGGCCCCGGCCACTACACACCTTGGGGTGTCTATGAGTGCACACCTATTTCCCCAGCTCCCCGGACGCTTTCTATGGCTGCTCACTGCACCACCTGGTGGTGGTTGGGTTAAATGCAGAGACGAATTTCGTCTTGTATGGGAAACATACACAGATGACAAAAAAAATGTGACATAATTCAATCTTTGTTCCACATTTAATTTACTGCCTGGAGGTTCGGGGAAAAGCTTGTAAAACTATAACAAACTCTATTTTTATTTTACAGATGAGAGCTGTGAGAATTATTATCTAGAAAACCTTATTGTCATCCATCAAATATATTATTTAAACAACTGAAAGTACTGAAATTTTATGATTTGGTGGACTATAATATTTTGTTAGTTATGTATAGGGCTCATAGGAATATGCTACCCTCAAATGTTCAAATGTGTTTCGTTAAGAGAGAAAGCTGCTACAGTCTAAAGGGAACTGAAATATTTGTAATGCCAAGGTATAGGACTAGTTTAAAGAGACGGTTTATTTCAATAAAGGGAGTGGAATTATGGAATGCTATGGGAAATTGTGCTAAAGATATTAAAGCTGCACTATGTAACTTTGTAATGTGCAGTCTGTAACTTTTCTAACAATATATTTTTAACATATTTCTTCACTCTGTCACTATCTACTGACAGACTGATGTTAGACAAAGTAATCTCTGAAAAAAACTATAGTCCCCTTGCTTCTCTATCAGCATTTATAAAAACACTAAAAACACAGAGTGACCCGGACAATGACCAGCCAATAAAAACAGAGTTGTTTGTCACGCCCCAACCCACGCCCCCGCCTGTCCCAGCCCCAGCGCCGCGCACGTTCTCATTCAAAGGATTGCAAAGCGATGCAGGACTGTTTTGTATGTGACACAAATGTATTAAATATCCCTTCTTCATCCCAGAGCTGGACTTTTCTTTTGTTTTTTTGCCAAAAGTCAAGTGATCGCTTCATCCTTCACTGACAGGAATGAGGAAATGGATTTGTCACGAGCGAAAAAAAACTCATGTCCAACGTGGCTGCGTGAAGCTCTGCTGATTTCAGGGTGTTTTTGTGTTGCTGGACCAGTGCTTCATGGTTTTATTTTTAGAACGTTTTATTAACATATAATCACAGAACTTTGCAGCGGCTGAGACGGGACGTAGTGGAGGCGGAGCATTCCAGGCTGCAGCGCGAGCGAGGTGGAGCTGAGTCATATGGCTCTGAGTGAGGAGGGACTAGAAACGTGTCTTCAAAATGTTTCTAAGTCCCAGCGTTCTCCAGAAATTACATATAGCACCTTTAATTCTGTGATTAAATTTAAAAAATTGATCAAATCTAAACTGTTAACAAAATATTAAAGCTTTAGTAATGAAAAATTAGTAATTTAACTAATGTAGCCTACTAGGTATTGTTGAGTGTGAAAATTACTCTTTTCATCTGTTATTTCTGTAAGATTATTGTTTGAATTGATTGTTTGAAATTGTTTTGTTTTTGGAAAAAAAGGGGCAGACATAATAAGAAATCTTCTTTCTGCCACCTTTCATTTTATGTTTTCTTTCTTTCACATATTTATGAAATGCTTTTTTTTCTTCTTTTTTTTGTGTGTGTTTTAATAATAATAATAATAATAATAATGAATTCCATTTATAATGCACTTTTCATAATAAAAATCTCAAAGTGCTACAAAGTGTAACAAAGCAAAGATCAAAATAAAACAAGGGATAAAATAAAATAAAATCAATAATAATATCGACTAAGATCAAAGATAAAATCATGTGGATGCAGATTAGGCTTGCTTAAAAAATAAATAAAATAAAACAAGTGATAAAACAAGTAAAATCAATAATGATATCAGCTAAGATCAAATATAAAATCATGTTTTAATGTAAAATGAATACATTTAATAAAAAAATAAAAAAATAAAGTATATGTTTTACGAAATCGTGTGGCAGCCAGCGATCTGATACTTCTCACAAATAATGCCACAGACATGTACGGCCAAATAATGCTGCTCGGGGAAGAAAAGGTTCATTGAGCATGCGCAGTATGGAAGTGGTCGGTGTGTCTTTAATTTACTGTACGCTTTGTACCGGATAGATGATCTCCCTCTGGCGGTGACTGTACGGCAGCTGCAGCGTGAACACCGACGCAGTCAGGGTGTAGAAAAACACGCGCCGTGTTTTGTGTCGCATGTTTGGTGACGTCATAGTCGACTTGCTGTGAAGTCTCCAGGCCTGAGAGGCCTTGAGACTTTTTTGTAGCGGTCGCTAATGTAATTTTTGCGGATGCCCAACTAGTTTAGAGTTCCCGTTGTGACCGGGTACAACCCGATGAAGCACTTTAGCGACTAGCTGGAGCGGAAACTACGTCAGACGTTAGTTAGCTTGTTGAAGCTAGCCGCTAAGCGCCCGCGAGGAAGTAAGAGAAAGAAACAAAATGACATCTCGGAGGTAAGGAACTGTCTGAACAACAATGTCAGCGGAGTTGATCTCGTCTCAGCTGTTTGGGTCTCGGGGGAAGCGACTTTTCCGAGAGAGAAACTGTTAGAGAAACTGTTAGCTGTAGCATCGCACCGGCAACTTGTTCTGAAAACAGCTCAAGTTTGTTGCTGTAGCATCGCACCGGCAACTTGTTCTGAAAACAGCTCAAGTTTGTTGCTGTAGCATCGCACCGGCAACTTGTTCTGAAAACAGAGCTCAAGTTTGTTGCTGTAGCATCGCACCGGCAACTTGTTCTGAAAACAGAGCTCAAGTTTGTTGCTGTAGCATCGCACCGGCAACTTGTTCTGAAAACAGAGCTCAAGTTTGTTGCTGTAGCATCGCACCGGCAACTTGTTCTGAAAACAGAGCTCAAGTTTGTTGCTGTAGCATCGCACCGGCAACTTGTTCTGAAAACAGAGCTCAAGTTTGTTGCTGTAGCATCGCACCGGCAACTTGTTCTGAAAACAGAGCTCAAGTTTGTTGCTGTAGCATCGCACCGGCAACTTGTTCTGAAAACAGAGCTCAAGTTTGTTGCTGTAGCATCGCACCGGCAACTTGTTCTGAAAACAGAGCTCAAGTTTGTTGCTGTAGCATCGCACCGGCAACTTGTTCTGAAAACAGAGCTCAAGTTTGTTGCTGTAGCATCGCACCGGCAACTTGTTCTGAAAACAGAGCTCAAGTTTGTTGCTGTAGCATCGCACCGGCAACTTGTTCTGAAAACAGAGCTCAAGTTTGTTGCTGTAGCATCGCACCGGCAACTTGTTCTGAAAACAGAGCTCAAGTTTGTTGCTGTAGCATCGCACCGGCAACTTGTTCTGAAAACAGAGCTCAAGTTTGTTGCTGTAGCATCGCACCGGCAACTTGTTCTGAAAACAGAGCTCAAGTTTGTTGCTGTAGCATCGCACCGGCAACTTGTTCTGAAAACAGAGCTCAAGTTTGTTGCTGTAGCATCGCACCGGCAACTTGTTCTGAAAACAGAGCTCAAGTTTGTTGCTGTAGCATCGCACCGGCAACTTGTTCTGAAAACAGAGCTCAAGTTTGTTGCTGTAGCATCGCACCGGCAACTTGTTCTGAAAACAGAGCTCAAGTTTGTTGCTGTAGCATCGCACCGGCAACTTGTTCTGAAAACAGAGCTCAAGTTTGTTGCTGTAGCATCGCACCGGCAACTTGTTCTGAAAACAGAGCTCAAGTTTGTTGCTGTAGCATCGCACCGGCAACTTGTTCTGAAAACAGAGCTCAAGTTTGTTGCTGTAGCATCGCACCGGCAACTTGTTCTGAAAACAGAGCTCAAGTTTGTTGCTGTAGCATCGCACCGGCAACTTGTTCTGAAAACAGAGCTCAAGTTTGTTGCTGTAGCATCGCACCGGCAACTTGTTCTGAAAACAGAGCTCAAGTTTGTTGCTGTAGCATCGCACCGGCAACTTGTTCTGAAAACAGAGCTCAAGTTTGTTGCTGTAGCATCGCACCGGCAACTTGTTCTGAAAACAGAGCTCAAGTTTGTTGCTGTAGCATCGCACCGGCAACTTGTTCTGAAAACAGAGCTCAAGTTTGTTGCTGTAGCATCGCACCGGCAACTTGTTCTGAAAACAGAGCTCAAGTTTGTTGCTGTAGCATCGCACCGGCAACTTGTTCTGAAAACAGAGCTCAAGTTTGTTGCTGTAGCATCGCACCGGCAACTTGTTCTGAAAACAGAGCTCAAGTTTGTTGCTGTAGCATCGCACCGGCAACTTGTTCTGAAAACAGAGCTCAAGTTTGTTGCTGTAGCATCGCACCGGCAACTTGTTCTGAAAACAGAGCTCAAGTTTGTTGCTGTAGCATCGCACCGGCAACTTGTTCTGAAAACAGAGCTCAAGTTTGTTGCTGTAGCATCGCACCGGCAACTTGTTCTGAAAACAGAGCTCAAGTTTGTTGCTGTAGCATCGCACCGGCAACTTGTTCTGAAAACAGAGCTCAAGTTTGTTGCTGTAGCATCGCACCGGCAACTTGTTCTGAAAACAGAGCTCAAGTTTGTTGCTGTAGCATCGCACCGGCAACTTGTTCTGAAAACAGAGCTCAAGTTTGTTGCTGTAGCATCGCACCGGCAACTTGTTCTGAAAACAGAGCTCAAGTTTGTTGCTGTAGCATCGCACCGGCAACTTGTTCTGAAAACAGAGCTCAAGTTTGTTGCTGTAGCATCGCACCGGCAACTTGTTCTGAAAACAGAGCTCAAGTTTGTTGCTGTAGCATCGCACCGGCAACTTGTTCTGAAAACAGAGCTCAAGTTTGTTGCTGTAGCATCGCACCGGCAACTTGTTCTGAAAACAGAGCTCAAGTTTGTTGCTGTAGCATCGCACCGGCAACTTGTTCTGAAAACAGAGCTCAAGTTTGTTGCTGTAGCATCGCACCGGCAACTTGTTCTGAAAACAGAGCTCAAGTTTGTTGCTGTAGCATCGCACCGGCAACTTGTTCTGAAAACAGAGCTCAAGTTTGTTGCTGTAGCATCGCACCGGCAACTTGTTCTGAAAACAGAGCTCAAGTTTGTTGCTGTAGCATCGCACCGGCAACTTGTTCTGAAAACAGAGCTCAAGTTTGTTGCTGTAGCATCGCACCGGCAACTTGTTCTGAAAACAGAGCTCAAGTTTGTTGCTGTAGCATCGCACCGGCAACTTGTTCTGAAAACAGAGCTCAAGTTTGTTGCTGTAGCATCGCACCGGCAACTTGTTCTGAAAACAGAGCTCAAGTTTGTTGCTGTAGCATCGCACCGGCAACTTGTTCTGAAAACAGAGCTCAAGTTTGTTGCTGTAGCATCGCACCGGCAACTTGTTCTGAAAACAGAGCTCAAGTTTGTTGCTGTAGCATCGCACCGGCAACTTGTTCTGAAAACAGAGCTCAAGTTTGTTGCTGTAGCATCGCACCGGCAACTTGTTCTGAAAACAGAGCTCAAGTTTGTTGCTGTAGCATCGCACCGGCAACTTGTTCTGAAAACAGAGCTCAAGTTTGTTGCTGTAGCATCGCACCGGCAACTTGTTCTGAAAACAGAGCTCAAGTTTGTTGCTGTAGCATCGCACCGGCAACTTGTTCTGAAAACAGAGCTCAAGTTTGTTGCTGTAGCATCGCACCGGCAACTTGTTCTGAAAACAGAGCTCAAGTTTGTTGCTGTAGCATCGCACCGGCAACTTGTTCTGAAAACAGAGCTCAAGTTTGTTGCTGTAGCATCGCACCGGCAACTTGTTCTGAAAACAGAGCTCAAGTTTGTTGCTGTAGCATCGCACCGGCAACTTGTTCTGAAAACAGAGCTCAAGTTTGTTGCTGTAGCATCGCACCGGCAACTTGTTCTGAAAACAGAGCTCAAGTTTGTTGCTGTAGCATCGCACCGGCAACTTGTTCTGAAAACAGAGCTCAAGTTTGTTGCTGTAGCATCGCACCGGCAACTTGTTCTGAAAACAGAGCTCAAGTTTGTTGCTGTAGCATCGCACCGGCAACTTGTTCTGAAAACAGAGCTCAAGTTTGTTGCTGTAGCATCGCACCGGCAACTTGTTCTGAAAACAGAGCTCAAGTTTGTTGCTGTAGCATCGCACCGGCAACTTGTTCTGAAAACAGAGCT
Source organism: Garcialebias charrua (assembly GCA_038048925.1). NCBI lineage: Eukaryota > Metazoa > Chordata > Actinopteri > Cyprinodontiformes > Rivulidae > Garcialebias > Garcialebias charrua. The sequence goes on from JBBPBX010038194.1 coordinate 30,441, forward strand.
CAAGTTTGTTGCTGTAGCATCGCACCGGCAACTTGTTCTGAAAACAGAGCCTCAAGTTTGTTGCTGTAGCATCGCACCGGCAACTTGT
>JBBPBX010038195.1:0-13159 GCA_038048925.1 Garcialebias charrua
GGTTATGCAAGGCATACGGGCGCTGCCCTACAGGGGGCGCCAAAACCGTCTCTAGAAAAAATGTTTTTCTAGCAGGCATCTTCTTTAACTGCATGAAATGATCAATAACAGGGAAACAGCACTGCTTAGGCGCCCCCCCCCCCTGCTCCCTCACCTCCCTCCTCCTATCTCTCTGCTCTCCCTTCACACACAGGTGCTGTGAACACGCACCCCTAGAGAACGCACACAGGCACGTTATTTATTTATTTATTTTTCACTCGTGCACTTGACTTTGGAGCGGCAGAAAAACTATCCAGGGCGCAAAACAGGAAAAGGAAGTTGTTGGAAGGATGAAAAAAAAGCCTTTCAATGTGGTTAAAAGATATTAGGTAAGTACTGTCAGTGTATGAGCAGGACAGGAGGGTTGTAAAATATTCAGGTTAGCTAAAGCTAGCCTAATAGGAATCGTCCCATATTTGGCTGTTAAATAAATGTAGCCTCCCCTAAAGACGTGATTTGTTTAATATTTTTATGAATATTTTATACATGTCCCACACATCCACACACTAAGTGTAAGAATGACCTAAATAAAACTCAGGAAACATTAACACAAGCTAAACTGTTGTGGTGGCAGTTCCCAGCTATGTTCCAATGCAGTGCTGCAATTTATACACTCATATGTACATTTATTATTATTGATTCTTTAATTAAAGATGAGTTGTACAAGTTTATGTGTGTATCAGACAAATTAGTCCTCAGTGTCACTATAGCCCTGAGACTCAAAAAGGTTGGTGACCCATGTTACCAACCTTTTTGGCAGAGGGACACTTGAGTTTAAATGTCTTATTTAATATCACTACAGTGGTGTGTGTTGTGATGTATCTGGTAAGTCAGATTAGATGAAATGTACAGTCAGTAACTGTTATCCAACAAGGAGATGATTTAAATTAAAGTTTAATTTCTATTGTGGTTTGACTGCTGTATTTTTAAACCTACTTAACACAAAATTAATGTCATTCAGCTGTGAGGATGGAGAGAAGGAAGAGAAGATGACAGAGGAATCAGGACAGACTGGGGAAGGCAACAGGTTGGTCTAATGCAGGTGGAAGTGAGGGAACAGCTACTTAATCCCAAGCAATAACATGTAAACATTATTTTTAAAAACTGTATTAAGATCTGTAATTTTTACAACTAATATATAATGCTTTTTTGACCATATGACAGTGCAGAATGCCACAGACAAAGGGTGAAGGAGACAGACACGAGGTCAGTGATAGAGGAGACAAGTGATAGCATCAGGTAGGAATAATTACATTAGGGAAGCAACAAAAACCTATACTGTATACCATGATGGTTTGAATTTCTGATGACCATTTTTCATTGTCTTCTTTCACGGAAAGTAACAGTTTAAATGTCATAAATGTTAAAACACTGACATGGACTCCAGGCTGTTAAGATTTCATATTTTCACTACATAAAATGTTGAGCACTGATTACCACTACTGTTATACATTTTTACTTTATTAAACTTCTTATTTGTTTATCATTGAAATTATCACCTGATATGATATGTAACATAAAAAAATCTGTAATATTGCTACTGTATTTTCTAAGTGCATGACTAAGGGAGGAAAGCTGTATGAGGCGGCAGGTAAAGGGAGCGCGCGGGGCGTTAAAGGTGCTATGTGTAACTTTCTGTAGAGTGCAGAACTTAGAAATATTTTCAACAGGCAAAGCATTCTGATCCCTCCCCCTCAGAGCCATATATGGCTCTGCTCCCCCTGGCCCTGCTGAAATTCAAATTCAAGCTCTGTTTTTATTGGCTGATTCAAATTCAATCTTGGCTGGTTACAACCTCTGTTTTTATTGGCTGGTTAATGGCGGGTCACTCTGTGTTTTTAGTGTTTTTATAAATGCTGACAGAGAAGCAAGGGGACTATAGTTTTTTTCAGAGATTACTTTGTCTAACATCAGTCTGTCAGTAGATAGTGACAGAGTGAAGAAATATGTTAACAATATATTGTTAGAAAAGTTACAGACTGCATTACAAAATTACATAGTGCAGCTTTAAAACAAACTATAAAAATACTCTGATTAAAAAAATGGAAATTTATCAAAATCATAATAAAATGCAGTACCCATTTGCCTCAAGTGACTATTTTCCTAATACAAGATGTGGGCACGTGGCTATGGGGGCTTACTTAACCCTCCTACCACTTTGGTCAAAATATCCGGTTTTAAAACTGAGGCCGTTTAGGCTACTTGGAGCCAAGGGTCAAAGTAATGTCTTTCAAACTGTCTATGAACAAACAGGATTTGCAAGCAATAAGAGGGGGAGGGGGACCAGATGGGGTAGAAGTAGGGCAGCCCACTTGGGACGAGAAAGTGGCATGCTCAACTTCCCGCCATGCCCACATGGCATGTTGTCCTTGAGCAAGACATCCAATCCCTAATTGCTCCCCGGGCGCCCACATAGCTGCCACTGCTCCACCTGAGTGTATCTCATGTGATGGGTTAAATGCAGAGAACTAATCTTGTCATTGTATGGAAACATCCAATGATGACAACACACATCACTTTATAAGTGTGTTCTCTGACATTTAAATAACGTGAGGACATTTTTTTAACCTACAAACAAGTATCCTGTCTTCTTTCAGTCTGATTGTAGTATTTAAATAATTAAGTTGATGTGTATATCTTACTTCCCACTTTAAAGATACCATACCATACCATACCATTTTTCAAGGGGCCGAGATGGTGAACGGGCAGGGCAACCAACTCGGGACCCGATGGTCCTGGGTTCGATCCCTGGTCATTGCTCATCTTGTGGTGTCTCTGAGCAGGACACCCAATCCCAGATTGCTACCCAGGCATCTACATAGCTGCCTGCTGCTCCACCTGGGTGTATCCCAGGTGCATGGGTTAAATGCAGCGAGTCAATTTCATCTTTATATGGGAACATACAATGATGACATAGCACTTTATTTAATTTACTATTTATTATACCACTTTATTTATAAAGCACTTAAAAACAGCAACAAGGCCAACCAAAGTTATGCACAGCAAAAAAAAAAACAATCAAGCAAAGAACATAGCAACAAATATATAAAGTACACAGAGGTAAATATAAGAACTAAATAACTAACATTATAGAATACAGGCAGGTTAAAATCAACTCACACAGTATCAATAGCCAGGGAATAAAAGTGAGTTTTCAAACAAGACTTAAAAAAAAAACATTGAGAGAGGGAGCCTGCCTGACATTTAGTGGTATCTCGTTCAACAGTTTTGGACCTACAACAGAGAAAGCCCTGTAACCTTTGAGCTTAAAATGAGTGCCTGGAACAAATAAAAGTGTCTGGTCTGCTGACCTCAGAGAGCACTGTGGGACATGTGGCTGCAGTGGATGAGTGAGATAGGAGGGGACCGAACAGTTCAGTGGTTTAAAAACATACAGAAGTATTTTAAAATTAATTTGAAAGTGAACCAGGAGAAAGTGAAGGGAGGCTAGAACTGGAGTACATATGTATATACAAATATGTAATGTACATTGTGGTAAAATAGAAAAAACACATGCACCAATGTCCTTCATTTAATAGCATACACACACTAAAAGAGAAAGATGGACACATACCAATGCAAGATCAGAATTACCAATTTCATTTAATCATCGATACATATGTACAAGTACAACACCTTGCACCTAGCTATACATCTAAACAACATGTATACATCAAGTAGTAGGTGCCCATTTTGTGTCAAAATATGTTTGGTGAAATTTACACCACATGAAGGTGAAGCAAAACTAAGCAAGCCTGCTGCCATCACAAAAAAATAATAACAATAATACAAATCTTGCTATTTGGATCAGCTGCACTTCAGTACACATTGCATGATTTACAAAGGCAATGTATGCAAGGTGAACTGATGTTCTGAGGCTCATTAAGTGAAAACACACACCTAGTTATTTATTGATGACTGAACTTATGTACAAAGTATGTTAGGATGGTCATTATTACTTTAAGTACTTTGTAAAATATATTCTCACAGCTTCATGCTTACTGATGTAAAAAGTATTTCTCCTTTCATCCCACAACTGAACAGTGAAAAAGCACATATTCCTTACTTTACATATTTTTATGTGGGTCTCATCAGCAACAACGATGAGACGGACTACAGGAACGAGGTGAGCCGCCTGGCCTTGTGGTGCGGACACAACAATCTCACTCTCAACGTGGAGAAGACAAAGGAGATTGTTGTGGACTTCAGGAAGAGGGATGCCCAACATGCCCCTCTGACCATCAACAGCACCGCAGTGGAGAGAGTAGACAGCACCAAGTTCCTGGGAGTGCATGTCTCAGAGGACCTGTCCTGGAGCAGGAACACTGCATCACTGGCAAAGAAGGCTCACCAGCGTCTCTACTTTCTCCGCAAGCTGAAAAGGGCTGGAGCTTCAACCCCCATCATGAGCACCTTCTACAGAGGTGCCATAGAAAGTGTCCTGACCAGCTGCATCACTGTGTGGTTTGGTGCATGTACTGCATCCAGCCGCAAGAGCCTCCAGCGCATTGTGAGAGCAGCTGAGAAGATCGTGGGCACCTCCTTTCCCTCACTGCAGGACTTACACAGCAAACGCCTCACTCGGAAAGCCCTCTGCATGGCAGGTGATCCCACACACCCACTACACAGCTGCTTCAGACTGCTGCCATCAGGGAGGAGACTGAGGAGTCTCCAGGCTCGAACCAGCAGACTGAGAGACAGCTCTGTTCATCAGGCAGTCAGGATGCTAAACACTCTGCCTGCTCTGCCCCCTCTCCCATTTGAACTGCCTTAACACTAAAACTTTCTCACACATTACCACACAACACAAAGATTTTGGCACTGGACTCTGTGTCATCAGACGGGTTATTCACTAAACTCTCGGTCATGTGCTCATACAGTTTGCACTACTTCTCATACTTGCACTGATGTTTGTATTGCATCGCTGCCTATAGTCATGGTACTGTTTACATTCTCTGTTTACATTTATTAATACTGTTTACTTTTATTACTACTGCTTATATTTAATTGCTACTGTTTACATTTACACTACTCTAATATCTGCACCGCTGCTGATACATATACAGTGTGCTCTGACCGGTCTTGTTTAGGATGCCCAATGTGCCTTACTGCATATGCCACTTTTTGCCTCTATAACAACATCAACTACTACCTCGTGCATGTACTGTGTACATTAACTCATACGCTGCTTTGCCACTTTGCAAATGTCAATGCTAGAAACCTTTAGTTTATTTTAGTTATACTTTTTATACTCTTTTTTTATACTAGTATGCAAAAACTCAGGACAATATTATGTTCATTAAATGTTTAATGTTTTAGTTTTAGAGTCGGTGTAAATTTTCATACTCTTATACCACTATGCAAAAACTCAGGACAGTGTTAGTTTTACTATTTTATGCTTATGTCTATTATTATATGTTTCAGTGTTTCAATGTTTAGATGTTTACTGTTGCACCGAGGGACTGAGAGAAATGCAATTTCGGTCCTGTGTATGTCCTGTACAGTACATATTGCAGATCTGACAATAAAGTTGACTTTGACTTGACTTTGACTTTTAGGTTTATCCAAACAGTAAAGAAATGAATGGATCTGTTTTATTAGCCTTATGCTGTCAATGTGTAACAAAAAGGTTGTGTTTGTAAGTAATTCAACACTTGCTCTTCTCAAGGGCGAACGTCCTCTCGGTCTCCGCTTTGCTTTTGCTTTGTCTTTTCTCTGGAACTGTCTGAGAGCCTCTCTTCTACAAAATCGTCCGAATCATAACTATGGACTTCAATTTGGTCAGTTGGTCCCTCGACACAACTGATAACATTTCTTCAAAAAGAAGACAGGCTGTAGGCGAGCTGATTTTCCCTGTTGGCATGCACACAGCTGGATATCTCATCGACTTGGAAGACTTGATGACGTGTCTTCTCTTTTGTCATCTGTGGATCTTAAGGATGCATATTTAATTGGATTAATGACAACTGGTTCCTGCTTTTTGGATTTGGCTGGTTCCTGGTCTATCAACACACAAGGAAGACGTCGGCAGCAAACCTGGATCTGGTCAGGCTGCCTGCCTTACATGATGTTTTGGTTCATGTCTCGAGAACCCAGACTTTTGGCTGAATGGATTACATCTCGGGGATTTTCTCAAGCACGTTCCATTGGTGTGGTCATTTAAATTTTCGGAATGCATTTTATTTGGTGCATCCACTGACACAAGCAACATCCTTCCCAGTCCCAGTTTCAGTTTTCCAGTCCCCCACTTCAACCAGGTGGTCAGAAATCTTGGAGTGCAACTTGACTCCAACTTAAAGCTTGATAAACAGATCAGTTCTGTTGTCAAGACCAGCTTCTTTCAGCTCTGTCTGCTCTCTAAAGTGAAGGCACTCCTTATGCCGGGTACCGACCAAACACGTTTCGGCCAGCGGAAGCGGCCGGTTTACATTGAAAGTCTATGTGGAGACGCGTCGAGGCGCGTCGAATCGTGAAGCAGCGCGTTTTGAGCTTTTGAAGCGGCGCGACGGCACGCCGCAGTTCCTTTCCGCGCGCGTCCGAAGCAACCTGCGCGTCGAGTCGCCAAGGGTCAAATATTTGAACTTTCGACGCTCAACGTATCGCAGCAACTAATCGGGAGAGACTCTGCTATGTGATGACGCAACGAAAACAGGACTTTTTTTGGACTTTTTAAACTTACCCCAATTGAGCCTCCATGAAGAAACCAGCCTCCGGTAAGAAACTTGGCATTTTTACAGTTGTTGCTGTCCGCTCGAGCGTACGATCACCCCAAACATTAAAAAAAGTTTTAATCTCAACAAAGATTTTTGGAGCTGCAGTTCGGCTCGTGGAAAACCCACTCAAGTAGTAACGAGGCTCACGTACAGCTGATTTCGTACAAGAAACAACCAGAAAAGGAGCCAGACGCTCCCCTCATTGTGCGTCATCAGACGTGTCTTCAGTGGCTGTGTGTGAAAGTGACAAGCGGCCAAAAGGGGGTGGAAGAAGCGTTTTGACGCGTTTGGTCGGTACCCGGCATAAGCCGTAGTGATCTGGAGAAAGCCATCCATGCCTTTGTGAGCTCCAGACTTGACTATTGTAATGATTTATACGTTGGAATTAATCAATCTTCTATTTCCCGTTTACAACTTGTACAAAATTCTGCCGCCCGCTTTTTGACCAACACACGAAAATATGAACACATCACTCCTGTCCTGTCCTCTTTACACTGGCTCCCGGTTCAGTTCAGGATACAGTTCAAGCTGCTGCTGTTTGTTTTCAAAGCTCTGAATGGACTTGCACCTCTGTACATCTCAGAACTTTTGAAAGTCCATCAGCCCAGCAGAGATTTACGATCTGCCAGTCAACACCTGCTGGAGGTGCCTCGCTCAAGGTACAAACAATGGGGAGACCGGTCCTTTTCTGTTGCCGGCCCAAAAGCCTGGAATAGTCTCCCCCTTGAGCTGCGTGCCACCTCTGATCTGACTCTGTTAAAAACCAAACTGAAGACCCACTTGTTCAAAAAAGCTTTCAGTGTGTAACTTTTATTACTTTTGGTATTTTAGTATTTAGTATTTTTATTTCCATCTATTTAAGCTCCTTTTATTGCTGCTGTTTTTATTTTTGCTGATTTATTGTACCTGTTTTTATATTTTTTACCCTGTTAAGCACCTTGGTCAATGCAGGGCATTGTAGGAAGGTGCTATACAAATAAAGTTTATTATTATTACAATTATTCATTTGGACATTTCGGAAGCGAGTGGACCGACACAGACTGAAGGTAGATGCCATTAAAGTTCTGCCTGTCCCCAAAACAATCATGTTTATCTGACATTCGGCTCCCTGACTGGCCTTGACAGGTCGTCTTATCTCAACATGCCTGGAGAGGTTTTGCAAACCTGACACTCTTACCCCTCCCAAATCTTCTGAGGAATTCCACAGACTTTTCAGAGGAGCCCATCTGAATAAACATTATGTCATCATTTCAGGACTCTGGATTTGCCTCTGGCCGTCCTCGGCAGCCCCCCCCCACACACACACACACACAGATATCTCCAGAGGGAACTACTGTATATGAACTGAGTGTTTTTATCTGAACTCTGCAGTGTCTCTGCGGGCTGGCTGCTCACCGCCTTTGAGTACACCCCCTGCGTAATGTCGGCATTATTATGTGCTTGTGTGCAAGATTTTTTTTATTAAGACTTTTTGACCTTCAAACAGAGGTCAAAAATGTGTTAAGATTTTTTTTTTGTCTCGAAAACCCCATGTGTCATTTTTCACCACTTTTATTGTCTGTCCAACAGATCTCACTTGTAAATGAGTCTTCGAGGCTCATTGTGACTTATCTGTTTACCGGTAAATAAAGGTTGAATGAATAGGGACATCATTTCCAAATAATGTGCATAATCTTTTAGAATCTACACTGAAATTGATATTGTTGTTCAATGACAAAACTGATTTTTTTAATGTTATGAAGTAGACTAAATAAATGCTAACAAAGATACCCCAGCTTTCACCAATGCCGTCTTACCTTATATCACATTTGAAAATGATAATGTAATGTGATTAAGCAATGCCTCCATTAGGCATGCAATCTCTGTGTTCTCAGGGTTTCACATAAAAACATGCTATTAATTTTAATGTAGCTCTATAACTGTTTATTATGCTCATCTAGTAAATAATTTAGTGAAAAGCACTGTTCGATTTACTGGAATTGCCTTGAACCATCAAGATGTGATGATTTGACTTTGGTGATTCATCTGTTGGTGCAGCGTTGCTTTCTCTGCTGTTTCACTGCAGGAAACTTGCATTGCATGACCCATTTTTGAAATGTCCTCCTTCCTTCATTTAAATATATTCTGATTTACAACTACTAGAGCAGGGAGTATGTGATGATATAACAGAAGTTTACTGAAAGTTGTTGAGGCAGGGGAAATAATGTGGTGATATGTTGAGTTTCTGTTTTAGTAGGCTTCGTTTCTAACTTACAGATTAATCTATATACACCGAAAACAAACTTAGCCAAGGGGAAAACATTGATTGTTTTGTTCACTGTATTTATGTGTACCTTATTTTTGTCTCAACATAATTCTGCATGCAAACTCATATTACTAAATGTGCTTATTGATCCATAAATGGTTAGATAGTGCATTGTGAGAATTATTTATGCAGGATGTTTTCCACTTTATAAAGTGTTGTTCATTTCCTTGCAAATGCATTTTGTCCTAATGGCATGTTTTATGACTGTATGACAGTACATGTTTTATTAATAATGACTTCAAACTACACCATTTGTATTTTAGTATGAATCTCCTCTTATAAATGTATTTTCTGTCTTCTTTGCCTCTCGAAGGTGGATGCCAGTAGTGTGCTGAAGAAGAGAATGAACTCTGCTCCACTTTTTGAGCGCCCTGCCAAAACATTCCCAAACCCACCTGTCAATGCCCAAGCTTTCCTGCAGCAAGGCTCAGCAGTGCCAGCCAACAACGTTCTGACTGGCACCAGCATCATTGACAAATACTCACGCATCCTCTTTCCCCTTTCATTTGGCGCCTTTAACCTGGTTTACTGGATCGTCTATCTCACCAAGGACACCATGGAGATGTCAAGGTGAACAGATGGCATGGCTATCACAGCTCATTGTGGAGGTTATTGCACTAAAAACAAAGTGAGGGTGAGAGTGTTTTGCTGTTGTCTTAGTATAGACAGAATACTTCTTTTTATTTATTTTTTATTTTTTGTTGATTATAGAGGTACTCAAAACAAATGCCAGTGATTGGACAATTGAAAGTGATAGTGTTGACTTTTCATGGGGGGGTTAAAATAAGAGAAAGATTTAACGCTGAATGTTTGTTCTTTTAATTTTCCACAAATTATGTCACTTTAAATGATATTCATAAACAAGCATATGCACAACCAACAAATGTTCACAGTCACTTCGATTGCTAGATAAAATATCAGCTCGGCTCAGTGCTTTGAGGACATCATGAGCTGTGGGTTGCCTTCTGGCATCAACAAATCTTCTGTAGTTTTAAACTTTAACAGAAGGCAGGGCAATACACTAAGAATGTTTAGTTTCTGAATTGCCTGTGTGTTTGTGTGTGAATGTGTGTGCGTGGAGGTGGGGTGGGGGTGTTGGAAGTAAGGGCTCCCACAGACTCGGGCGAACCTCAGTCCATGCGTAAAGTGTGCGCACGGTCTGCAAACAGTTGAGACTTCATACTCGATCGTCCACACTGACCGGCTGGAGCCCAGCTCCACAGGCAAGGGGCATTTACCTTTAGGACAAATTGAGGTTGCTGACTGGTCATTTGCTGGCATGGATTGATTGACAGGTTGCAAAAAAAAAAAGAGAGCTGGCAGCAAGTGTCACTGATGTTCTGTGTTTATATGTTGTTAATTAAAAGTTCTAAAAAAATAAAATTAAAACAACAGGGAGCACTGGCCCTGCAGCCCACACATCAGACTGGCCCATCAGGAAATCTCCAGACCCTCCCGCAGCCACGCTGGCCCTGATATTTATTAGCTCGTGACAGATTCCTTCATTATCATGGTGTTAACGGAAGCAAATGCTTGCCTCTTGGGTGGAGGGGTGGGGGAGAAAAGAAGGGGAATTTGTTTGGTGTGGGGGCGCAGAGGTTAGAGACGGTGTGCCTGTGATCGGAAGATCGTAGGTTCAAGCCCCAGTTCCGACAACATCAAAAAATGTGGGTGGAAAAAGGTGAAATGCCCATACCTGCCTCCACCCTCATTAGCCCCACCCTGGGCCCCTGAGCAAGGCCCTTAACCCTCACCATCTGCTCCCTACAAAAACAGGTCTCTCTTGAAAAAGAGTTCTTGTGGCTCAATGAGACAACCTGTATAAATAAAGGGTAAATAAAAATGGGAAAAAATGAGATACACACAACACTAATATAATCATATAAAAGCATTTCAACTGAAAAGTAAATAAAATAAGTGATGTAAAACAAAATAAATGAATAAAAAACATGCTACATTATAAAAATGTGTAAAATACTAAAAACACGAGCAAGTCTGCTATTATTTTTACATTGAACTTAACAGTAGTTTAAAATCTCTTTGTGAAGTCAAGATCGAGAACTTCAGATCTTTTTGTAAGATATTCCAAGATAGAGGAGTGGAGTAAGAGTAGAATATTTTGTCAAATTTGGTCCGCACTGAGCTTACACTGCATGTAATAATGTCCTGAGGGTGCACGATGTAGCTGCACTGACGATGTGACATATGGGAGAAGATGTATGAAGACAGCAGACCAAGGAGTGATTTAAAGATGAAAATGTACCAGTGAAAGAGTCTGTGTGACTCTAACAATGACCAATTGACCAATAAATACAGAGTGCAGTGATGGGTATGGTAGTTACAGCCAGTTATGAATCTTGGTGATACAGTGTCCAACATCTGCAGGGTGCTTGCAGAACCATTCATGTAAATGATGTCACCCAAACGAGGGGAGGAAAGTCGCAGTTACAAGGCATTTCCTAGCATTCAGTTAGACAGGATGTATTTTTGAAAAAGAACCCCAGTTTAACTTTCAATTTCATTATCAAGTTTTCAACATGAGGCTTAAAAGAAAAACGTGCATCAACTAAGATTCACAATTACTTGCAAGAGTTGACAAACTCAATAGGAAAATCACTCGTAGATAAGACAGAAGGAAGGACTGCTGGGACTGACTTCCTGTTTGAACACAACATCCCTTTGCTTTTATCAGCATTTAGCACCAGTTTGAGATGGAACAAGTCTGACTCAATGATGTTGAATACAGACAGTAAAAGCTGGGAAACCTTAGCAACAGTTTTAGCTGTTTTAACTTTGAACTGTCAATAATATTGGGGAGTGGTGGCGCAGAGGTTAGAGAAGGTGGGCTTGTGATTGGAAGATTGCCGGTTCAAGCCCCGATATCGACAACATCAAAAATGTGAAACACCCACACCTGCCTCCACCCTCATTTGCCCCACTCTGGGCCCTTGAGCAAGGCCCTTAACCCCCACCATCTGCTCCCTACAAAAACAGGTCTCTCTTGAAAAAGAGTTCTCGTGGCTCAATCAGACTACTGTACCTGGATAAATAAAGGGTAAAGGAAAGGGGAATTTAATACATTGGTGTTGCATACAAAACAGTCCGTTGCTGGGCAATTTATTGTGCAACGTGGCCGTAAAAATATATCTTTGCACGGACATGCCCTTCGCGCACCAGCTTCGAGTCTAATCCGGTATGTATGGATCTCCCCGGATTGAGGTCCGCCCGACTATGTGGGAGCCTTTAAGTTGGTATTGGATTTGGCTTAACCAATCTGAACAGGTGTGTATTCCTGGTTATGAATCACCACAAGTGGATTTAGGGTGTTTTAACTGTGCTCATTTTGTTCCCTATGCACCGTCTTTGTATAGGAAAATCCCTAAAGGCATGTGGTGAGACAAGTCATAAGACATGACAGTGTTGGCATGCTTCAGGAAGGCTCTGTGTTACTAAACCTCTTAGTGACACTCACTTAACTGTTTCTTCTAAATGATAAGGACTGTAAGCTTGAGAGGAGATCCTGACAGACTGCTTGTGTGAAAACAGCAGTGAAAGCGTTTTACTTGAGTAAATCAACAGGAACTAGAAATAATTACATGTTATTGATTTTGAATGTGCATATTAATTTATGGGTGGCACAATGGCACAGTTGGGTAAAGCTGTTATTCCTTTCCGGGTCACAGGGGTCACTGGTGCCCATGTCCAGAAGTCACTGCGAGAGGCAGGGGGCACCCTGGGCAAGTCACAAATTCATCACAGGGACAGATAAAGACAAACAACCATTCACTCTCTCACTCACACCTAGGGACAATTTAGAGTTACCAATCAGTCTAACATGCATGTTTTTGGTCTGTGGGAGGAAACCGGAGTAACCGGAGAAAACCCATGCATGCACAGAAAGAACATGCAAACTCCACCAAAAAGGGTCCCCAGCCGGGATTTTATCCGGCAACCTTCTTGCTGGGAGGCAGCAGCTCTACCAACTGCACCACTGTTCCACCCTTTATTTAATATATTAAATATGTATTAATTGTAAATCTTCACCATTAAGATAATCTCAGACATGCTCTCTCTCTCTCTCTCTCTCTCTCTCTCTCTCTCT
>JBBPBX010038195.1:16622-30528 GCA_038048925.1 Garcialebias charrua
AAATAAAATAAACCATTGCAGTAGTGGTGGATTCTCCACCGGCGGTGGTGCACACTCTTATTTTTATTTCTATTATATACAGTGGATTAAATAAAATAAAAACTATCCTCCACCTTGCACGGTGTGTGGTGGATTCTCCAATTCTGTTTTTATTTTATTTAGTGGATTAAATGAAATGAAACTAAAAACATCATCTTTTTAGTGAAATACTTCCACACTATTGATGAATTTCTACCTGTTTTGGGAAGACTTGACCTGCTCCTCGCCTTCCATCTGCTTGTAAGAATCCATTTTGTAGCCAGCTACCCGGCGTTGATCACGTGACACAATCACTGACTGCGACTAGTCGATGTGAAATTTTAAAACTTGTGAAATATCCTAGATTCAACCCCTACCAGGCAACCCTAATTTTTTGAGCACTATGCTTTTTTTAAATTGTATATATTGCTTATAAGGAGAACTTCTTGAATGGGATGGCCCGTGGGGCCAAGGCCACCATTGGCCACCCCTGGCTCCACCATTTCTCCTGGTTCTGTTTTTTTTCACAGTTCTAAACACTTGAATATCTTGCACCACAAACATTAAGGTTTATTTGCATTCTGTTCCAGAAAAGCACTTTCCAAAACTACAAACCTTCACTCTTCAAATCCCTCAGCTGTGGGGATATGGCCATCCTTGTTTACATTTTTCCCCAGTCCTTTTTGGATTTGTTGCCAGCTCCACAGATAACTTTCTGCTGCTGGCTGGCTCTGAAAGGGTTAATCGCCATTTAAACGTTATCAGCTGCGCTGCTGTCTCTGATATGTGTGGGTGTGGAGAGAGTTCAGTTACCCTTCTTGTGATAAGACGTTTGGCAGGAATATTGATGCACAAAGGGCTCCAGTTTGTGTCAAACTCAACTCAGACCTGCACTGTTGCACACCATTAGAAACATTTCTTCTTTTCTGCATAATTCTGATAAAAAATACTCAGAGTTTAAAACAGAGTGAAAAAAAGTTATATTTTTTTTAAACCTACTCTTACAGATGTGTGCAGTCCTCTGGTTTAGGACTCTAAAGGTGACATTAAAGTCAATCAGGTGAAAAAATAGCTGCTTCAGCCTGCTGCCATCAGGGAGGAGACTGAGGAGTCTCCAGGCTCGAACCAGCAGACTGAGTGACAGCTCTGTTCATCAGGCAGTCAGGATGCTAAACTCTCTGCCTGCTCTGCCTCCCCTCCCACTTGTACTGCCCTAACACAAAAAACGTTCACACATTACCACACAACACAAAGATTTTAACACTGGACTTTGTCATCAAAACGGGATATTCACTCAACTCACGGTCATGTGCTCATTCAGTTTGCACTACTTCTTATATTTGCACTAATGTTTGTATTACATTACTGCCTATAGTCTACTGTTTACATTTACTGTTTACATTATTACTACTGTTTACATTTATTACTACTGTTTACATTTATTACTACAGTTTACATTTACACTACTTTTTATATCTACACTACTGCTGATATATATATTCTTTTTACTAGCCTTATTGCATATGCCACTTTACCTCTATACCAATATCAACTACCTCATACATATACTGTGTACATAAACTTCATATGCTGCTTTGTCACTCTTTTACAAATGTCAATGCCAGAACTTTCATTTTATTTTATATATACTTTTTATACTTTTATACTACTATGCAAAAACTCAGGACAGTATTACACTTTTATTATTTCATTTTATGCTTATGTTTATTAAATGTTTAGTGTTGGTGTAACTTTTCATACTTTTATACTACTATGCAAAAACTCAGGACAGTATTACACTTTTATTATTTCATTTTATGCTTATGTTTATTAAATGTTTAGTGTTTTAGTGTTTAAATGGTTAATGTTGCACCGAGGGACTGAGAGAAATGCAATTTCAATCCTGTGTATGTCCTGTACATATTGCAGTTTTGACAATAAAGTTGACTTTGACTTTTGACTTTGATTAAACTTTCATTTGAAGCTAAAACTATAGTTTCTGGTACCCTGATGCATGCTCAATAATCCATGTAGAAAAATCCAAAAAAGCTAAGTCTGGTCCTCTGGACATTCAAAAAACAAAACAAAACAATCCTTGATCATGTGAGCAGCTGGTTTCGGCTGTCATCAGCCAACTGGTTGATCCACTGTGGGAGGGTGCTATTTATAACGCCAAAAATACTGTACACTACATGCGTTCCGGCTCCGCCCCGCTCCGATCCGACCTCCGCAGCAAATACGCACCCATTATAATCAATGAGAGAATTTACACTGGCTCCGCACGGCGGCGGCGAGCAGCGGCGAGCGGACGGCAGTCCGTCAAAATTAGAAATTTTTCTATTTCTGCCGGACGCCGGAGCTGTGCCGGAGTCAACTTTTGAAGATTACGTCGCACCAACAGGAAAAGGAACGAGCACAACTTCCGTATTTACAAAATAAAATCACCACGGGCGGACTAATCCTAGCTCTATACGGATTTATTTGTACAAAAATGCTGTCAAACTATCATTTATGACTACGCCTACAAACGCAATACAAGAAATAAATAAATAAATTTTATTCTGAAATGTAATACATCACTTCCTGTTGCTCAAACCATGTCCTGTCGCTCATTTACGAGAGAAGATCAAGGCAGCAGTCTCTACTGTTGTTCTCCTTCTTCCACCGAATGAATTGTTTTGTTCTGACTTACTTATTTATCACTTGATTTATCGCGCGATCTCGCAATTCCCGCGCATGCGTCTCGGAGCGGCGCATCCAGGCGGACCTGAGCGGAGCGGAGGTAGTGGAAATTGGACTCGCTCAGCTGCGACCTGCCGAGCGGAGCCGGACCGCATGTAGTGTATTTTTGGCATAAGACTGAGCTGAACACAGCTTCTCAGACTGAGGAAGTCTTTCGGACGAAAGACGAAACGTTTCTACAATTTTTTTGCTTTGTTTTTTTTTTTTTTTTGAATGTCCAGAGGACCAGACTTAGCTTTTTTGGGTATAGTTTCTGGTCTTTCCATGAAAATTTTCTGTAGAAGTATTTTCTTAGACACTTGTAAGACCTTGTTTCCAATAAGCAATTTGCGTTAAAAAAATGTATTGCCAAAAATAACACGGCAACGCTTCTCTTATTAAACTAAAGTGCAGGATGACTCCAGAGCAAACTCACAAGGAGCTGAATGTTCTGATCTGTCCAGTTAGAAAATGTAATATCCTGTTCAGAAATGAAACCACATAAAACATCCTTCTGATTATTGAGAAACTAAATTAATTACTGTTCCTCAGCATCATGAGGGTGTTGGCAGCAATAAATAAGGTATTGATTTGATTGAGCTGAAACATGAGAGGCTTGAGCAGCCTCGGGCCGTCGGGGTGGAATGGAAGCAGCCAGCCACATTCATCTTGATTACGCTTCATTTGGTCCAATCAGAAACCAGTAACTACAGGCTGTTTGTCAAAGTCACAGCTGAGGGAGTACACAAAGCTCACCGCCACGCTGGTTCTGTCAGATTTATGACGCAAACCTTACAAGATCAGGTTTTCTTATTTGGTTTTACTCTGGGACTGGGTCAGATTTTGATTCTGGAACAGGATCAGGATTTATCTTGAAACAGAATTAGATTTACAGAAATTAAATCTACAGAATTAAACCAGATTTTCTTCCAGCATAAAATGAATTTCTGTTCACATTTGAAAATAAAACAATTCTGATTTTGTTCTGGGAAAATAATCATTCCTGTTGTCAAATAAAACCTGATACTGATCCAGATTCAATCCTGATTTTGTTCCAGAATAAAACTTTATTTTTACAAGTCCTCGAGGCTAATTGAGACTAACCTGTATAAATAAAAGTTGAATACATGTAAATGAATTTTCATGAAAATCAAGGTCCTGTTCTGAGACTGAACTTGATCCGTTTTCAAAATCAAATCAAAGTCAAAGTCAACTTTATTGTCAGATCTGCAATATGTACTGTACAGGACATACACAGGACCGAAATTGCGTTTCTCTCAGTCCCTCGGTGCAACAGTAAACATCTAAACATTGAAACACTGAAACATATAATTATAGACATAAGCATAAAATAGTAAAACTAACACTGTCCTGAGTTTTTTGCATAGTGGTATAAGAGTATGAAAATTTACACCAAATTTTCATACTAATGAATTATTATTCATGAATTCATATTAATGATAAAGATTAATATTAATGATTATACATATCAATAATCGATACAAATTATTAATATTAATAAGTACTGTATTCATATATTGTCAAATTGTTAATTGTTTTTAATATTAATTATTAATAATCAAAATAGATAATAATAATTTAATATTTCTATCAAATATTAATTATAAATATTAATAATTTTAAAAATTAAAATCAAAGTCAAAGTCAACTTTATTGTCAGAACTGCAATATGTACAGGACATACACAGGATTGAAATTGCATTTCTCTCTCAGTCCCTCGGTGCAACAGTAACCATTTAAACACTAAACAATTAATAAACAAGCATAAAATGAAATAATAAAAGTTTAGTACTGTCCTGAGTTTTTTGCATAGTAGTTTTTCATAGTAGTAAAAAAAGTATAAAAAGTTTCACCAACACCAAAACACCAACATTTAATAAACATAATCATAAAATGAAATAGAGTGTAATACTGTCCTGAGTTTTTTCATAGTAGTTTTCCATAGTAGTATAAAAGTATAAAAAGTTTCACCAACAGCAAAAATGAAATAGAGTGTAATACTGTCCCGAAGTATAAAGTATAAAAAGTATATCTATAAAATAAATGAAGGTTCTGGCATTTGACATTTGTAAAGAGTGACAAAGCAGCATATGGGGTTAATGTACACAGTATATGTATGAGGTAGTTGATATTGGTATAGAAACAAAGTGGCATTATGCAATAAGGCTAGTAAAAAGAATATATACTGTATATCAGCAGTAGTGTAGATATAAAAAGTCTAGATGTAAACAGTAGTAATAAATGTAAACAGTAGTAATAAATGTAAACAGTAAATGTAAACAGTAGTATGACTATAGGCAGTAATGTAATACAAACATTAGTGCAAATATGAGAAGTAGTGCAAACTGAATGAGCACATGACCGTGAGTTGAGTGAATAACCCGTTTGATGACACAGAGTCCAGTGTTAAAATCTTTGTGTTGTGTGGTAATGTGTGAAAGTTTTTTGTGTTAAGGCAGTACAAGTGGGAGGGAGGGCAGAGCAGGCAGAGTGTTTAGCATCCTGACTGCCTGATGAACAGAGCTGTCTCTCAGTCTGCTGGTTCGAGCCTGGAGACTCCTCAGTCTCCTCCCTGATGGCAACAGGCTGAAGCAGCTGTGTAGTGGGTGTGTGGGATCACCTGCCATGCAGAGGGCTTTCCGAGTGAGGCGGTTGCTGTGTAAGTCCTGCAGTGAGGGCAAGGAGGTGCCGACGATCTTCTCAGCTGCTCTCACGATGCGCTGGAGGCTCTTGCGGCAGGATGCAGTACATGCACCAAACCACACAGTGATGCAGCTGGTCAGGACACTTTCTATGGCACCTCTGTAGAAGGTGCACATGATGGGGGTTGAAGCTCCAGCCCTTTTCAGCTTGCGGAGAAAGTAGAGGCGCTGGTGAGCCTTCTTGGCCAGTGATGCAGTGTTCCTGCTCCAGGACAGGTCCTTTGAGACGTGCACTCCCAGGAACTTGGTGCTGTCCACTCTCTCCACTGCGGTGCTGTTGATGGTCAGAGGGGCATGTTGTGCATCCCTCTTCCTGAAGTCCACAACAATCTCCTTTGTCTTCTCCACGTTGAGAGTGAGATTGTTGTGTCCGCACCACAAGGCCAGGCGGCTCACC
Source organism: Garcialebias charrua (assembly GCA_038048925.1). Classification (NCBI taxonomy): domain Eukaryota; kingdom Metazoa; phylum Chordata; class Actinopteri; order Cyprinodontiformes; family Rivulidae; genus Garcialebias; species Garcialebias charrua. Next base: position 22,482 of record JBBPBX010038195.1, read on the forward strand.
TCGTTCCTGTAGTCCGTCTCATCGTTGTTGCTGATGAGACCCACCACTGTTGTGTCGTCCGCAAACTTGATGAAGTGGTTGGAGCTGTATGATGGTGTGCAGTCGTGTGTTAGCAGGGTGAATAGAAGGGGGCTCAGCACACATCCTTGTGGGGCTCCTGTATTCAATGTGATGGTGCTGGATGTGTTATTCCCGACCCGTACTGCCTGTGGTCTCCCGGTCAGGAAGTCTAGCAGCCAGTTACACATTGAGGTGTTCAGCCCCAGACTGTCCAGTTTATGGATGAGCTGTTGGGGGATGATGGTGTTGAATGCCGAGCTGAAGTCGATGAACAGCATTCTAACATAAGAGTCCTTCGTGTCCAGATGTGTGAGAGCTGTGTGGAGGGCAGAGGAGATGGCATCGTCGGTTGAGCGATTAGGTCGGTATGCAAATTGGAAGGGATCCAGGGAGGCAGGGAGGACAGATGTGATGCTTTTCATGACTAGCCGTTCAAAGCACTTCATCAGGATGGGGGTGAGTGCTACTGGGCGATAGTCATTGAGGCATGCGGGCGTTGCCTTCTTTGGGACAGGGATGATGGTGGTGGCTTTGAAACAGGTGGGGACGATGGCCTGGCTCAGTGAGATGTTAAAGATGTCTGTGAATGGGCAATTATTAACATTAATAATTCATGTGAATTATTATCATCATTACTAATTAATAATAATATAATAGGCAACTAGAAAGTTCCTTGAAAAACTTTGATGGGGACTGCCTATTTATATTAGTAAATTATTATTAATGATAAAGATTAATATTAATGATTACATATTTTACTAATCAATACAAATTATTAATATTAATAAGTATTCATATATTGTCAAATTGTTAATTGTTTTTAATATTAATTATTAATAATCAAAATAGCTAATAATAACAATTAATATTTCTATCAAATATTAATTATTAATATTAATAATTATTAATATTAAAATGGACAATTATTAACATTAATAATTCATGTTAATTATTATTATTACTAATGAATAATAATATAATAGGCAACTAGAAAGTTACTTGAGAAACTTTAATGGGGACTGCCTATTTATATTAATAAATTATTATTAATGATAAAGATTAATATTAATGATTACACATTTTACTAATCGATACAAATTATTAATATTAATAAGTAATAATATATTGTCAATTTGTTAATTGTTTTTAATATTAATTATTAAGAATCAAAATAGCTAATAATAATAATTAATATTTCTATCAAATATTAATTATAATTATTAATAATTATTAATATTAAAATGGACAATTATTAACATTAATAATTCATGTTAATTATTATTACTACTAATTAATAATAATAATAGGCAATAATAGTTAATAATAGGTGCCTTCCTTGCTTGTTGAACCAAAATGGCTCCATACGTTACTCGGTTTCTCCTATTCATTTCCTATGGGAAATTTGGCATCTTTGTTAGCAAAATATGTTGCCATGGTAACTGCAAATGTCAATGAAAGTAATAGCACACTTCCCGGAGCCGGGCCGGTCATTTTGATATAACTTTGTGGGGGTCCACGTTGCGGTTTGGGCTGCATTAAAGTTGAAAAAGATACACTTTTCAGGTATAGAATAATAAGTGGGTAGTCGCCAACTAGGGCTGAACGATTTTGGAAAATAATCTAATTGCAATTTATTTTTCTATAAATTGCAATTGCGATTTAAAACGCGATTCTTTTTTAAATATCTTCTCAAGTATTTTTCAACAAACAGAAGCAATAAATCAATCTGTTTTATAATAAACAATGTCAGATTTATTTAAAGCAGAGATTACAATAAAGCAAACAAATCTATGCCTTTTCTTTTCACCATTTCTATTTTTTCTTGTTTCATAAACATAATAGTAAACATGTTAAGTGAACTTCCTAACTACTGTCTGAACTTCACATGACAGTTAATAAATAAATGTAAAAAATTAGATATAAAAAAATTTAAACTTACTGCTTTCCAGCCAGTAACATCATAAAAAATAAAGTGCAAAAAACAAAGAGAATCTGCTTTAACCAACTCGTTATTTTCTGGGAATTCAAACTCAGTGAACACAAAATAAACTAGTATCTGTTCTTATTAAATCTTTTAGATGTAAAAAAAAAATAATAATAACTCACGCATAGCGTCTTGTTTTTTTATAGCCATCAACGCACGTGCTGCGTTTGGTACCAAACTTTCAGATTTATCAGCTTGTGACGAGCCTGACGTCATTGTGCAACTGGTTAAAGCGCAGTGTTGACTTCTTCCACTCTCTGCTCTGGTTTGCTCCTCTCACTCACAATCACTTAACCAGGTCATGTGACCAATCAAATTGCAGCCTTCGCGATTAGAAAATCTAGCGCGATTTTATTGCAAATGCAATTAATTGTTCATTTTCATTTATTTATTTATTCATTTTATAAAAAAGAACACACAACACACACGTTTCTTGTATAAAAAGAAAATATAAAATGAAAGGCGGCAGAAGAAGAAAATATCTTATTATGTCTGCCCCTTTTTAAAATAAAAAATCATTTCAAACAATAATTATATTTAAGTAATAATGAAAAAAATGAATAACACATCTCAATTTTCAAATTTCGAGATACTACACATTGAACTACTTCATACGTATTTCTTCAACAATTCACTCTTTATCATTTTTTTAAACACAAACATTGACATTGCTCTTTTTATATCACACGCTAAGTCATTCCACAATCCAACTCCCTGGACTGAGGTAGACCGTCCCTTCAAGCTAGTTCTGTATTGTGTCTTTACAAATACATCAGTTCCCTTTAGATTGTAACAGCTTGATCTTTTAACAAAATGTGTCTGAATATTTAAGGGTAGTGCATTGTTATGAGCTTTATACATCATCATTAAAATATGGTAATCTACTAAATCATGGAACATCAGTAATTTCAATTGAAAAAATAATATACTAGATGGATGACAGTAATGTTTTCTTGCAATAATCCTGACAGCTCTTTTCTGTAAAATAAAAATAGGTTTTGTAATAGTTTTACATGCTTTTCCCCAAACATTAATGCAATAAATTAAATGTGGAACAATGATGGTGTTATACAACAGATACAACGCTTTGTCATTCAATAGGTCCCTAACCTTATACAGTACAGCAATGGATTTCGAAATTTTCATTTTTACAGAGTCTAGTAAAAATGTTACAAGTTATTTTGTCATCAATGACAACATCAATGTTATTTGTCATCAATGACAACACCCAAGAACTTGATCTCACTCACTCTACAGATCTCTCCATCCTCAATTGTAAATTGGACATCTGCAGCTTTCTTTTTATTACCAAATATCATATAATGGGTCTTTTCTAGATTTAATGATAATTTGTTTAGTTTAAACCAAGTCTGTATTTCGACAAACTCTTTCTTCATCAATTCCAACATCTAATAATAATAATATAATAATTTGTCACATTTGTCATCTGTGTATGTTTCCCATACTTGACAGACGAAATTGGTCTCTGCATTTAACCCAACCACCACCAGGTGGTGCAGTGAGCAGCCGTAGTCAGCGCTCAGATGTGATCTGATTCATATCCTCACCTAAACAAAAGAAAGTAGTATCATCTGCAAAGAGGATACATCTGAGGAGTCCTGACACATTAAACAAATCATTAACATATAAAATAAACAACTTAGGTCCAAGTACAGAGCCTTGGGGAACTCCACAGGTGATATTACAATAATCAGATCTTACATCATCAATCTGTACGAACTGCTTCCTATCTTTCAAATAACTATGTACCCACTGCAGCGCTGGTCCTCTAATGCCATACACATTCAATTTCTCAAGGAGAATGGTGTGATCTATTGTTCACACCCTATCGCCAACTAGATCCTGGAGTTGGTGAAATATTGCATCTTTGTTCGCAAATTATGTCAACATGGTAACTCGAAATGCCAATAAAAGTAATGGCACACATTACGGGGCCGAGCCAGTTGTTTTGATATAACTATTGTGTGGGGTAGACATTGTGGCTCGGGCCGCATTGACGGAGATAGAAATGTAGATATACACTTCATGGCAGTCCCCAATAAGTACCTGCCTTATGCTAGGCGATCCCCATTAAACATCTACTGGTAGTTGCTTTTTTTAACTGGAGCTTTATTGAATGCGTGAGGATCCGCACTGACTCAACATTCTGGATTATTATTTCTTCGATAAAAGACAAACGTGACCCGTTTCGATTTACCGGCTCACGTTTGACCTCCAGGTGTCTGACGTGGGAGCAGTGGGAGGAAGAGACGTGGACGGACGGCGTCACGCTCAGCGTCTCACTGGAGGGAGGACACCCGGTAACAACATGACCTGTCTTTAACGAGTGCAACTTTAGGGCATTTAGGTTTCATCGCTGCAGTGATATAACACAATCTCTTCCTCTTTCAGTTCAGATCAGAGCCGGAGCTGATCCTGGCTGTTAAAGAATACACACCGAAGGTAATGTGATCACTAGAAACGGTGACAAAGTAGCTTTTCTACACACATCTTTAATTTAAAGGAGTATATTGAACAAAACGTTTACTACAAACAGCTATTTTAAGACTAAAGACACATTGCTCTTATTATTAATAAAACAAGAGGTGATTATAAAAGTAAACCTGTGAATAAAAAAGACACAAGAAGCTACATTTATGTTTAAATAACAAAAAAAAAGACATTCCCTGCATCCTAACGTTGTGGACACTGGCTGTCTTTTTTCACTACGACTAGATAACATTTATATTTTTAACTCCTAGTTTGTCAAAAACAATGTTTGTTTTTAAGTTTCTGAGGTTTTATTAACTCTGAATCGCCACAGAAAATTAAAAACACACCAAGCAAAAGTTGGGACTCAAAGAGGATAAAACTGGCCAGGGGCGGAGGTGCCAAATTATTTGAGGTGGCTATTGCTCTCTCTGGCACTCCCTTGGTGGGGCCCCCCTGCTGCCAAAAGGTAAAGGGAACTGTAGTATATACGTATATATATTTTTTTGTCGTGTCTTGTCACTAAAATATCATGAACCACTTGAACAATTTGAAAATTGCTCAAAGTACAGTAGTCCCTCGTTACTTCGCGGTTTGACTTTCGCGGACTCGCTCGTTTGCAGTTTTTCAAAGTAAGAGTGGACATGACACACAGTTGGCTGACTGATGGAGGATCCATGGATTGTTTATTTAAAATAATTTATTTTAAATGATTTAGCGCCGGCTAAATCATTAGGTGCACGGAGAAGCTCCCTCCTGCAGCCTGTCATGATCTCCACTCTCTGCCACCTGCGGCTCTTTGCCACGCCCACATTTCTCTTCCTGCTGCAGCAGCTTCGTGAAGGGTTAACCCTTTGCTGTCCAGCTGCACCAATCGACTTGATTTCCAACTTAAAATTCAAAGTATGTCACATCAGACCAGCCAGCACCAGACTCACCTCACCACCAGATGAAGAGCATCTCAGAGTGACCGCAGCAGAAGTGAGAGGCAGTCTCAGAAGGATCAACCCTCATAAAGCAACCGGACCAGACAACATCCCAGGGAAAGTTCTGAAGGAATGTGCGGACCAGCTCTGTGAGGTGCTGGCTGACATCTTCACCACCTCACTTGCACTGGAGTCAGTTCCCACCTGCCTGAAGACCGCCACCATCATCCCAGTCCCAAAGAGCTCCACAGTGACTGGTCTGAATGACTATAGACCAGTGGCCCTCACCCCGATAGTCGCTAAATGTTTTGAGAAACTGGTCATGTCCCACATCAAGGCAACCGTCAACATCAACGAGGACCCTCATCAATATGCATACCGCGAGAACCGATCAACAGAGGACGCCATCTCTTCCGTGGTCCACACTGCTCTCACCCACCTGGATCAGAAGGACTCATACGTGCGTCTGCTCTTTGTGGACTTCACATCTGCCTTCAACACCATGATCCCCCAAACTCTGATAGACAAACTATCCACACTTGGACTAAGCCCCTCCATTTGTAACTGGGTACTAGACTTCTTAACAAACAGACCACAGTCCGTGAAGATCCACAACTTCTCCTCCTCCACCATAACCCTCAGCACTGGCTCTCCTCAAGGATGTGTGCTGAGCCCTCTTCTGTTCACTCTGCTCACATATGATTGTACAGCCACACATCCAGGCTGTCATATTGTTAAGTTTGCAGATGATACAGCAGTGGTGGGATGCATCACAAACAATGATGAGTCCAGCTACAGGCAGAAGGTGGAACACCTGGAGAGCTGGTGCAAGGACAACAACCTTCATGAATGGGAAGAAGACAAAGGAGATGATTGTGGACTTTGTCGTGTTTTTACACAAGGATTCGAACGACACTTTGTAGAGCAACTCAGAGAACGTCTTTAATCTTCGTAAACCCGGAAACAACCCCCCGCACCCTTTCACAATAAAACCGGATACAGTTATACCAAATACATTGTACCACATCCTCCTTTCTTTGAGAAACAAAACATATATGACAGGGTGACTACCTCATATAGGAAAAACGCTTTTTTGTTTTTCGATTTACATAACTCCTTTTTGTTTTCAAACAAATAACAGAACACCTCTTTTTTTTTCAAACAAATAACAGAACACACTCCTTTCTGTTTTCAACCAAATAACAGAACACACTCCTTTTTTTTTTTCTTCACACCCAATTCACTTTTACAAGTTCAGTCTTTGTGGTTTTATGACAACCCTGCCACATCTTGTCTTGACAGGACTTTGGTCAGCTGTCTTTGAAGTCAGAGTTGTTGAAACTGGTTGGTTCAATGTGACCCGGGCCTCTTCTGTTGTTATGATCGGTGAATCCGGGACCTGAACCTTAGGTGTGATTTCTGGCAATGGCTGCAGGAAGCGCCTATTTCTCCTGATGGCTCCTGAAGGGCTCTCCACAACGTATGAACGAGGTGTGGAGTGGGATGAAATAACAGTCCCTTCACACTTTGTGTCTGTAATCCATACTGGTTGTCCTGGTGAGAGTGGAGGAAGTTCTCTCACACGATGTCTCCTGTTATACACTGCACAGTCTTTCAACCTCCTCTCCTCTTCCCTCTTCTTCAGTGTAGTTTTGTTGGGCAGACTGGGCACGAGCAAAGAAGGAAGCTGGGGAACAGGTGTGCGAAGTCTCCTTCCCATTAGTAGTTGCGCCGGGCTATATCCATTAGCCAGCGGGGTCACTCTGTACGCCAGTAGTGCTAGATATGGGTCTTCTGCCTTTTTAAGCAAGTTTTTCACAGTTTGAACATACCGCTCAGCCTCTCCGTTACTTTGTGCAAACCTTGGGCTGCTTGTTGTGTGTTTGAAGCCATAAGCTGCTGCAAAGGTTTTGAAGGACTGGCTCGAGAACTGAGGTCCATTGTCACTGTAGAAAAGCTCTGGAATCCCATGTCTGGAAAAGATTGACTTTAGGTGTACTATGACGTCTTCAGATCTTGTGGATGACAGTTTTGCTATTTCCACAAACTTTGAGTAGTAGTCCACCAAAAGTACATAGTTGTTGCCGTTGAATGTAAAAAGGTCTGCTCCAATTTTCTGCCACGGTCTTTCTGGGAGTTCGCTTGGCATTAATGGTTCCACTGGGTTGGGACGCTCTTTAATGCATATTGTGCAGTTTTTCACAAGTTCATTTATTTGACCACTCAGGCCAGGCCACCACACTGTCTCTCTTGCTCTCTCTCTGCATCTGGACATACCTTGGTGTCCCTCATGTAGGGCTGAGAGAACGGAACCACGCATGGCAGAAGGAATCACTAGTCTGGTGTCTTTTAGCAACAACTCATTATACACTGTTAAAGTGTCTCTGTGTGGCCAATAAGCTTTTATTGGGCCCTTGAGATGGTTGTACTCTGGCCAGCCACTTTGACAAAATGACATGACTTCTGAGCAAATGCTGTCACTTTTTAGCTGTGCTTTTAGCTGTGTGAGGTACATAGAGCTAGCAGGCATGCTCTTTATAATTTCATCCACATAGATGTTTGTGTCCTCTAGTAGTTCAGCTGTGTT
>JBBPBX010038196.1:0-24083 GCA_038048925.1 Garcialebias charrua
TGTAACGACCCTGTGTTTGGTTCTGCTTTGGGTCCAAGTATTTCTGTGTATTTGTTCAGTTATACATGTACTGTGTTCTGTTGAGCTGTTGTGATTCTGTTGTCCCCCGCCCTCATGTGTTGGACTGGTCGTGGGGGCAGGAGAGGGGTAGGAGCAGGGAGGAGGGACCGGGAAAAGAGAGACGAAGAAGAAGCGTCTGTGTGTGTGTGTTGTTGTTAGCAGGCAGCTAGTGTGTTCGCTCGCGTGTGTACCGCGTTTTCTGTTAAGGCGTGAGCTGCAGCCTCGGTAATAGCAGCTCGTCCCTGTTTCTGAATAAACCCCGTTTGGCTGGACTCCGTCTGCAGTGTTGGCGTCATTACATTGGTGTCAGAAGTAAACCAACGCTACCGAGCCGAGTGAGTACTACTGGCTCGTCGCCTCCACCCGCGACAGCATTATGGACGGAGCGTTCTCCCGAGTGAAGCTTAAAGCGGAGGGAGAAGAGGAGGCCCGGAGAGAGGAGCTCGCTAAAATAACTCAGGTGATGGCTGCTCTGCGCAGCTCTGCAGCGAGCATGGCTGCCGAAGTAGAACTGAGTACCGGCGGGGGGGCGGGTCCGTCAACGCCATTTTCTCCAAGCGCGCCAAAAGACTCACATGGCGGCAGCCATGACAGTTACGTCGTCCAAAACGTCACCGTCCCGTTGAAGACGCCCAAGTACTCCGGTAGGTCCAGCTGGGAGGCCTTCCATGCACAGTTTGAGCTGCTGGCTCATGCAGGGAGGTGGGCAGCTGAGCATAAAGCCCTGCAGCTGGCTCTCTGTCTACAAGATGATGCACTGGACTGCCTGTTGTCGTTAAGCTCAGAGGACAGAAAAGACTATGATGCTGTCATGATCTGCGCCTGTCAGGCTCTGCGCCTGTCATGTTTTTTCTGTTTTTGCTCACTCCTCAGTTCATGCCTCATCGCTAATCATTTTCACCTGTTGTCCATAGCTAATCACTTTCACCTGCCGCCTGCCAAGGTGCTCTGAGTTTTACTCACTATCCCTCAGTGTATAAAAGCCCTCTCATTTCATCTGTTCCTCGCCGGGTCATAAAATCAAATCAAATCCATTCCTCCCTGATGTCTGGTGGAGCCATCTATCATTCCCTCGTTTTGTAAGTGACTGCACCGTTCAGTCTTTTTGTTTTGTTTATTAAAGTGATTATTATTTTACATTTGTGTCTCTGAGTCCTGTTTCGCCTGCATTCTGGGTCTGCGTCCTCCACCGGAACCGAATCCTGTCAGTATGACCCGGCCATCACGTAATCGCAGGACCCACAGGCGAAACAGCAAACCGGCTCAGCGTCTGACGGACGCGGCCCCAGGACTGGACGGGCTGACCGTGATCCACATGTACGGGGTTTGTGCGGAGAACGGCTGGGGGAACCACAGCTCGGAGACGGAGGTTCTCTCATCCCCGCTTCTGGTCGAGGAGGAAGAGCGGAAGCACGGAGGCGGCCGCGCAGCTTTTTGGCTGTCTCCCCCCTCCGTTCCAACACTCGGGTCGATGTGGTCTGACTCGGACGAGGAGGAGGACGAGGACCCAAATGGGTTTTGGATGGACCCGGTATCGGCTCACAGTCCACGTCACCGCTGGACAGAACGTGCGGACATTTCCGGGTTCCAGCCCCGCCCACCGTCAAACTCTCCACGCCGGCTGTCAGAAAAGCCGGGGAAATTTTCTTGGGGGGGGGCATGTGTCAGCCCATGCACTGACAGCGGTTCTGACAGGACTGAGGCGAGACTGGGGCAGAAGGAGGAGGTTGCTCGCCCATACGCTCCTGTTGCTGGGAGCCTGGAAGTCTGCAGCTCCAGTGTTTTGTGGGAGAGATTAATCGCCGCCGAAGGAATCATTTCCTCATATACTGGAGCTGATAACAAAGACGACTCGCTGGGGGCGTGGCAACTGTTCGAGCAGGCTTGGGAGGAGAGCTGTGTGTTACGCTCACTGCTCGCTCGCGTTCAGCCTGGTCCACCTCCTGCTGATCACAACTCGTCTTCATCAAGTCCTCTTCTGAGCCGTCCCACAGCAGCTGAACGTCCCACAGCTGCTGAACGTCAGAACTCACAGACAGCTGCAGCTCCCACCCATCCACCCACAGCTGAATATCTGAGCCCAGTAGCAGCTTCTCAGCCTGATGCACCTCCCAGCTCAGGTCCAGCAGCACCCAGACTGGTCCCTGTCCCAGCACCCAGACTGGTCCCTGTCCCAGCACCCAGACTGGTCCCTGTCCCAGCACCCAGACTGGTCCCGGTCCCAGCACCCAGACTGGTCCCGGTCCCAGCACCCAGACTGGTTCCTGCACCAAGGCTGGGTCTTGCACCCGGTCCATCGGATGCAGTATTTCTCATTGTCTCCACAGAAACTGGTCCAGATGTGATCCTGGGTGCTGAGGTCCTCTCTGCCGCTGGAGATCAGCAACCAGCCGCAAAGGACTCTGAACTGGCTGCTGCAGACCTCGACGCTTCGGCTGCTGCAGACCTCGACGCTTCGGCTGCTGCAGACCTCGACGCTTCGGCTGCTGCAGACCTCGACGCTTCGGTTGCTGCAGACCTCGACGCTTCGGCTGCTGCAGACCTCGACGCTTCGGCTGCTGCAGACCTCGACGCTTCGGCTGCTGCAGGTCTCGTCTTCTCAGAGGGTCCAGACGCCGAGGGTCCAGACGCCGTCTCTTCGCCTGCAGACTCGACGGTGGTCTCCTCGCCTGCGGCCTCGACGGCGCCCGACGACGTCTCGGAGGAGCCCGACGACGAGGGTCCAGACGACGACGTCTCGGAGGAGCCTGACGACGAGGGTCCAGACGACGACGTCTCGGAGGAGCCCGACGAAGAGGGTCCAGACGACGACGTCTCAGATGGGCCCGACGAGGGTCCAGACGACGACGTCTCAGCCGAGGGTCCTCACAAAGACGGGGGTCTCGAGGATCCTGACGACGAGGGTCTTGAAGACGTCTCGCCGTTCGACGTCCACGAGGGTCCCCACGACGAGGATCTCGATGACGGGGGTCCCGACAACGCAGACGACGACTGGGGACCGGCCGACCAAGTCCCTACTGTCGGGATCTTGTTTCCGGCCGACGATGGTGTTCCGGCCGACGATGGTGTTCCGGCCGACGATGGTGTTCCGGCCGACGATGGTGTTCCGGCCGACGAAGGTGTTCCGGCCGACGAAGGTGTTCCGGCCGACGAAGGTGTTCCGGCCGACGAAGGTGTTCCGGCCGACGAAGGTGTTCCGGCCGTTGCTGGGCGTTACTCCGGTCACCCGCCTAACGCATCGCCGCTCGATGGACGACCTCCTGAACCAGCTGATGGCGATGGGCGGCCTCCAGGTCAACCCCCGGATCTGGCTGGTGGTGATGGGCGTCCTCCTGGGCGTCCCCCGGATCTGGCTGGTGGTGATGGGCGTCCTCCTGGGCGTCCCCCGGATCTGGCTGGTGGTGATGGGCGTCCTCCTGGGCGTCCCCCGGATCTGGCCGGTGTTGGCCCGCCGTCCTGCCGGTTGCCTCCCTCCACCCGCCCTTGTTCTTTTGGGGGGTCCTTCTTGGGGGTGTCGGGTGCCACCCTTGAGGGGGGGGTTCTGTCATGATCTGCGCCTGTCAGGCTCTGCGCCTGTCATGTTTTTTCTGTTTTTGCTCACTCCTCAGTTCATGCCTCATCGCTAATCATTTTCACCTGTTGTCCATAGCTAATCACTTTCACCTGCCGCCTGCCAAGGTGCTCTGAGTTTTACTCACTATCCCTCAGTGTATAAAAGCCCTCTCATTTCATCTGTTCCTCGCCGGGTCATAAAATCAAATCAAATCCATTCCTCCCTGATGTCTGGTGGAGCCATCTATCATTCCCTCGTTTTGTAAGTGACTGCACCGTTCAGTCTTTTTGTTTTGTTTATTAAAGTGATTATTATTTTACATTTGTGTCTCTGAGTCCTGTTTCGCCTGCATTCTGGGTCTGCGTCCTCCACCGGAACCGAATCCTGTCAGATGCACTAGTTGGAGCTTTAAAGAGGCGGTTTGGACAATGTGTGCAACCAGACATTTTTAAAAATAAACTCTGCAACAGGAGCAGGTTGCCGGGTGAACCCCTGCGTGTTTTGGCTAATGACATTGAGAGCCTCACACGCAGAGCCTATTCACACATGCAGTCAGGGGTTCAGAATGAACTAGCAAAAGATCAGTTCATCAGAGCCCTGGCACCACCGGAGCTGCGTGTGCAGGTTCAGCTGATGCACCCCCGATCCCTGCAAGACGCATTGGACTTAGCAGTGGAGAGAGAGTGTTTGCTGGGAGTAGCAGCGGGAAACGACCTGAGAGGACAACCACCGGCATGCAGATCTGCGGAGGGGGCAGAGCTGAACCAGGAGAAACCTGCTTGGGCCTCGGAGCTGACAGAAATGGTCCGAGCAGTGGCGCTACAGTTGACGCGGGACTCCTCCGCACCCCCAGCTGTTTGTTGGGGCTGTGGCCAACCGGGACACCTCCTGAGGCGGTGTCCTAAAACAGTCAAGATGCAGGGAAACGACACGGGGTCTGCGGGAGGGAGGAATCGCAGATCCCTACTGTAACCTCCACACCTTCATCGCCAGTGGGCGGGGGCCGACAGCTCGAACAGGGGGCCCGAGCCCAGAATTCCTTTGAAACGGACTCAGCCCCAGACCAAGCAACCAGGGTTGTGGTGGTTGGACGCACATGTGTTGGGGACTTTTGTTATGTCCCAGTCTCTGTGGAAGGGATCCCATGCACGGCCCTGATTGACACTGGCTCCACGGTAACGCTAGTGAGGCCTGATGTAGTACCAGACTGGACTCGGATCCAACCCACCACAGTGCAGCTGCGCACAGTCACTGGGGACATGGCACCTATGAAGGGGAGGGGGACAATGACTGTTAATGTGGGTGGCCGATCTATCACCCACCCTGTGTGGGTAGCAGATGTGCAGGACATGTGCATATTGGGGCTGGACTTTTTAAGGGCTGCGGGGTGCCAGTTGGATTTAGGTGTGGGGACATGGAGTTTTAAGGAGGGCCCTCTCATTCCACTGTTACCCACAGCTCCTGATCACGCTCTTATGGGTCCTATGGCCCGCTACATGGAACCTCAGGTCGCAGCTGTCAAACACACCTCCCCTCAGCCCAGCCAGATGGCTGCCACCATGGCCCCCGCACCTGCGAGTCCTATGCCCCCAGTGTGGGTGCCCCAGAAGAACCGAGACTATGTGTGGACTGAACAGTGCCAGGGAGCGTCTGGCCGTCTGCGGCAAACTCTGACTGAGCCCCCAGTCCTCGCTCCTGCAGACCCCTCCCTCCCTTTCATCCTCGAGATGGATGCTAATGGCGTGGGGGCCCGATCCCAGCAGAGTGACTCGGTAATCTGCAGAGGGTTGCAGGTGGTCGGCACAGACAGCTGGAGGCACCAACAGGAACAGGACCCCGATATCCAGCCTATGTTGCAGTGGGTGGAGAGACAACTGAAGCCACCGTGGGAGGAGGTTTCTGGGCTCTCGCGGGCAACTAAAAGGTTGTGGTCCAAGTTTGAGGCTCTGCGTCTGGAAGACGGGGTGCTACAGAGGTCATGGAAGGACCCCTCCACGGGTGAGGAGCGGTGGCAGACTGTAGTCCCAAAAGGCCTGAAAGACGTAGTCCTGCAGGGCGTGCATGGAGCGTCTGGGTCTGGACATTTTGGCGTTACAAAGACTCTACGCCGCCTCCGACAGGGGTTTTACTGGGGCCAGTACAGGAGGGATGTGGAGAACTTCTGCCGCCGTTGTGACTTCTGTACAGCACGGAAGGGGCCGACAGGTCGGTCTCACACCCGCCTACAACAGTTTGTTTTAGGAGCCCCGATGGAGCGAGTGGCCGTGGACATCATGGGCCCCCTACCATGCTCAGACAGCTTAGAGACAGCCCATGCAATTGCCCTGAGGCAACAGGAGCAAGCGGGCATGCGCCAGAAACTGAACTATGATGCAAGAGCGATGGGCCGACACTTTACTCCAGGAGAGCTGGTCTGGGTGCACAACCCTCGTAGGAAGAAGGGACGGTGCCCGAGACTGGTCAGTCAGTGGGTGGGTCCCTGCAGAGTGTTGGAGCGCCTGGGGGAGGTGGTCTACAGAGTGCAGATGCCCCAAAACAGGAGAAGAGTAGCTCTGCACAGGGACAGGTTGGCCCCCTATGCACCGCAGCCCCCAGAAGGCCAATGGTCGGGGTCTCGGGTGTGTCCGCCAACGTCCCCAGAAGTTTTATCACTGCCGTCGAATGAGGTCCCAGCCGCAGAGTCGGGAGCGCTCTGCTGGGAGCTCGCCCACGACAGACGAGGAGGGCTCCAAGACGGTTCGATGACTTTGTTTGTCCCCTCGTGGGCGAGGGACTCAGTAGTGGGGGGGTAGTGTAACGACCCTGTGTTTGGTTCTGCTTTGGGTCCAAGTATTTCTGTGTATTTGTTCAGTTATACTGTGTTCTGTTGAGCTGTTGTGATTCTGTTGTCCCCCGCCCTCATGTGTTGGACTGGTCGTGGGGGCAGGAGAGGGGTAGGAGCAGGGAGGAGGGACCGGGAAAAGAGAGACGAAGAAGAAGCGTCTGTGTGTGTGTTGTTGTTAGCAGGCAGCTAGTGTGTTCGCTCGCGTGTGTACCGCGTTTTCTGTTCAGGCGTGAGCTGCAGCCTCGGTAATAGCAGCTCGTCCTTGTTTCTGAATAAACCCCGTTTGGCTGGACTCCGTCTGCAGTGTTGGCGTCATTACAATATATAACCTGGCTATATAATGGCTGGCTATATAATAACCTGTAAAATTACCTGGTAGCCAAAATATCAAATAAATAATAAATAATAAATGAACAAACAACAGTCCAAAGGGTACATGGTCCCCCAAGTTAACTCCAACATCTAATGTTAACAATATATATATAATATATAACCTGGCTATAATAACCTGTAAAATTACCTGGTAGCCAAAATAACAAATTAATAATAAATGAACAAACAACAGTCCTAAGGGTACATGGTCCCCCAAGTTAACTCCAACATCTAATGATAACAAAAAACTAAGTGGTGTGTAGCCGTAATCGCCCGTCTTCATAAACTGTCCAGTCTGCATCAGTCATGTCACGTCTCCACCTTTGGCAGTTTTCTGAATAAAATGAAGAAGAGCAGAGAGGAGACTTGTTTAAATGAATTACATATTACATTACAGGATAAATGACTACATGTAGGTACCTGTTAATAATGTGCATGAAATAGTTTAGGCCAACAGCTAGGCTAATTAAATAATTAATTAGGTTTACCTTAAGGTTCAATCTCCAGCTCTGAGTCACTGTCTTGAGTCTGCTGCATCCTGGGGCAGTCCTTTTCCTGTATAGATTTGATGTTGTCATTGACCGCAGCATTGTGGTTGTTGGCTTAAAATTGGCATATCCACCTGCCATATTCACACACTCTGATGTGTGCATGAGCCCATTAAGGGTGCCTGTGATAAGTCGGTTTCGTGATTTTGTTTTGATTAGTTTCACCTTGGAAAACATACGTTCACAGGATGCATTTGAATGAGGAACCACTAGTGCATCAAGGGCAAACTCTCCCAGTTCCCTGAACACCCTTCTTGCCCCAAAGTCTTCCAAAGTGGAGAGATGGTGTCAGAATTCATCCACAGTCATTGTTTTAGTGTCTTCATTTAGGGTCACAAGAGGCAATCTCCTCCACTGGTCATCGATGGCTTGGTCAGCATCGGTTGAGTCAATCAGACGTGGCAATGCTCTCACGAGTGGAAATATAGAGGGATACTCAGCTCGTGCTCTCGGTCGCTGTGGCAGGAGACAGGCATGCAATGTGGACCAAGAGGGCATCATCAAAGTCAAAACATTTCTTTATTTCTCCGCAGGCAACCCGGAGAAATTTTGACAGCGCACATAGAAATCTGTCAGGGTGGCTGGTGTGAATTTTGACTGCTGGACGTTCTGCATCACTTTTATACCTAGGTACACTGTGTTGTGTGGTAATAACTTTGAGTCATCACTGAAATTGATCTGACTCAGGGCTATCTGTAAAACGTAGTCTCGTTGCATGAAGGTCAGTAGGAGGTCTTTGTAGGTCTCACACATCTTGCTCCTCAGTGATGTAATAACCACACATTCACTCTGGAAATATTGGTTGAGGTCTGTGAATTTGGGCAGAACCCACTCCAGAAAGTAGTAATAGAGCCGGAGAGACTCATTGTTGAGTGCATGATAAATATTCTCAGCAGCATTCAGTCTAGCATCAATCCACTGGTCAGTGAAAAAAAGCCGGAGGGCTTCCCACTGGGCAGATATTCTTTTGACAACTTCAGTCAGTGACAGCCATCGTGTCTGGGAAGGCTTCAGTATTTTGTGGGGTTTAACATGGCAAAAATCCTGAAATTCACGAAGTTCAGCCACACGTTTAGCACTGTTTTTAAAATATCCATAGATGTCTCTGGCTAAATCTTCACACTGGCGAGGAAGCTGCTTGCACGCCTCACTGGCACACAGATGTAAGGAGTGACAGATGCAGCGATGTATGGTGATCCCTGGCAAATCGTTTCTTAGATGACTGGAGACAGAGTTGTGTTCGTGCTGTCCCATCATGGTATTACAGCCATCCGACCCAAACCCCACAATGCTTTGAAGTGGGACGCCTGCATCTGTGAATGATTTAATCATTTCTATGTACAGCCTTTCTGCAGTGGCTCCTTCTCTAACTAAATGTCTGCTTTCTTCTGAAAAGATCTGCACCAGCTTCCAAAAGCGGGTCTGAACCCTGTTTGTACCCCCGTCAAAAAACGAACCACAACACAGAGCGTTTTGACATTTCCAATGTCGGTTGATTGATCAACCAGGATGCTGAATTTTTTTCTCAGCAGGATTTCTGACAGACTCTCAAAATAGCAGTCACCAATAACATGCTTTGCTATGGCAGTTGCCTTTGTGCGGCCAAGTGACATGTTTTGTGCTGTTTTTGAGTCACTAAATATGTCCTTGATGACATCCACCAGATGGTCTGTGGCCCTCATTGCGATGTTGTGCTCTGCTAAAAACTCTGCTAGCTTGACCTCTGCTGTCTTTACTGCTGTTTCCAGCTTCTCCTTTTCTGATGTTCTTTGCAAGCATTGTAATATGGATTTTTGTGTTGGTGCTAGATTTTTTTCTTTCTCTGTGTTTTTGGGATTTGCTGTGTTTTTTTAAATACCGTTATTTCAGCCACCAGCTCTGTGTTGCAGCACCGGCAGAAAGCTTTGCTCTCTGAGCCAGCAACAGGTCTCACCCACACAAATTGACTCTCCCACTCTTTTCGATAGCTTTGTGGGCGGTGCTGCTTACTCTGACTCTGCCGTGCCGTCTTCTTAACCTTTCCACCTTCTCCTCTTCCTTCTTCCCCTTCCATGTTTTCACTCGTTTTGATCACGTTTGCTGGCTCTGCTTCTTATTTCTTTTTTTTTTTCTTCCACCCCCATGAGGCGCGCGCAGCTGACTGTTCAGCCAATCATGGCTGTTGTTCTGAAGCAAACGCATATACGTCACGATTGGCTGGAATTTCCAGCCAAGCGTGCATCTGTTTCCGGACACTGATGCTGTCAGGGTTCACAAAAAAACTCGGACAGATAGTTGCGACAGGCTGATGTCAACCAATTACAACGACACATTCACGGAATGGTCAAATTATCGTATTTTTGACGTTTTTTGGGATTATTGATCGTACAGAGGGCAAAACTATCGTACAAATACGATAATTATCGTACACCTGGCAACACTGTGTCCAGCCAGCATACAGGTCATGGTAGCGTACATTTAGTTAATACGCATGCACACGCATGTGCAGTTTGCATTAAGCCCATGACGTGCAGAGGAGTCGTCTGATCACCCTACACGGCAAGATACGACCAAAAAGTAAGTCACTAAATTGTTTTGGTGCACAGTACTCATGGTATTATTGTGTATTTACACAATTTACAGTGTGCATGCATTTTCAGAACCGTAAGTAAATCGTTTTGATGACGTTTTGCGTGTAATATTGCAAGCGAAGTTAGTCCGAGCTTTGTGAATTTAATTTAAACAATATACCGTATTTTCCGCCCTGTAAGTCGCACCGCCCTATGGGTCGCACCAGTCCAATTATGTCCAATAAAGTGGAAAAATCCACGTATAAGTCTCACCGGCCTATAAGTCGCACCTCACGGCACAAAACGAGCATGCGCAGCAACAACAGACCTGCAATGCAGCAAACAGACCTGCATCTCTTTGATCTTTAAAGATAAACACATAAAAAATATATTTTTGTTAGCTGACATTACAGTAAAAGTGTGTCTCAGTTTAACTTTTCTTGATGAATGCACTTTGACGGTTAAAAACCGTTAAATTAAGTGACCATTTTTTGACCAAAGTGAAAAAAAATAAAAATCCACGTATAAGTCACACCGGCCTATAAGTCGCAGGGCTTGGAAATGTAGGCAAAAAGGTGCGACTTATAGGCCGGAAAATAGAGTAATCATCCTGCTGCAAACGAGGGAGGGATGGGGGACGAGCTGAAGAAGTGGCGGCAGATTACTTCTATTTGCATATTTAGCTTAATCTACTAGCATATCACGGTGAATCAACGAACAAGCTGAAAAGCTCTGAAACAGGTGGAGCACAATCTTATTTATCTTGAAGCAGACACAGAGCCCAGCTAAAGCCTTAAAGTCCTCTTTCACCGAGCCTGGGTGTTAGTTTCAGCATCAGGTGTAATACAAGCAGGTTGTTCACGCATTGCAGGGTCATGCTGCCACGCTGCCACGCTGCTGCAATACTGTGGAATAAATGCTGATAATTGTTTTATTTTTATTAATCACTTTAATTGCATTTGTAATGATAGTGTGCACCTACATACTGTTTTTAGTTTGGAGCAAGCCTGGATAGATTGTTGTACTCAGTGCAGCTCCTAGCGAGTCCGCTTATCCGGGGTCGGGTCGCGGGGGTAGCAGCCTAAGTAGGGAGGCCCAGACTTCCCTCTCCCCAGCCACTTGGAGCAGCTCCTCTGGGGGAATCCCAAGGCGTTCCCAGGCCAGCCGAGAAACATAGTCCCTCCAGCGTGTCCTGGGTCTTCCTCTGGGTCTCCTCCCGGTGGGACATGCCCGGAACACCTCACCAGGGAGGCGTCCAGGAGGCATCCTAACCAGATGCCCGAGCCACCTCAACTGGCTCCTCTCGATGTGGAGAAGCAGCGGCTCTACTCCGAGTCCCTCCCGGATGACTGAGCTTCTCACCCTATCTCTAAGGGAGAGTCCAGACACCCTGCGGAGAAAACTCATTTCAGCCGCTTGTATCCGAGATCTCGTTCTTTCGGTCATAACCCAGAGCTCATGACCATAGATGAGGGTGGGAACGTAGATCGATCGGTAAATTGAGAGCTTTGCCTTTTGACTCAGCTCTCTCTTCACCACGACAGACCGGTACAGCACCCGCTTCACTGCGGACGCTGCACCTATCCGCCTATCGATCTCACGCTCCAGTTTTCCCTCATTCGTGAACAAGACCCCGAGATACTTAAACTCCTCCACTTGGGGCAGGACCTCCTCCCCGACCCGGAGAAGGCATGCTACCCTTTTCCGGCTCAAGACCATGGCCTCGGATTTGGAGGAACTGATCCTCATCCCGGCCGCATCACATTCAGCTGCAAACCGCTCCAGCGAAAGCTGTAGATCACGATCTGATGAAGCCAATAGGACCACATCATCTGCAAAAAACAGAGAAGCGATTCTAAGGCCACCAAAACGGATCCTCTCAACACCTTGGCTGCGCCTAGAAATTCTGTCCATAAAAGTTATGAACAGAATCGGTGACAAAGGGCAACCTTGGCGGAGTCCAACTCTCACCGGAAACGAGCCTGACTTACTGCCAGCGATGCGGACCAAGCTCTGACACCGGTCGTACAGGGACCTAACAGCCCATATCAAAGGGCCTGGTACCCCATACTCCCGGAGTACCCCCCACAGAACCCCCCGAGGGACGCGGTCGAATGCCTTTTCCAAGTCCACAAAGCACATGTAAACTGGTTGGGCAAACTCCCACGCACCCTCCAGGACCCTGCTGAGGGTGTAGAGCTGGTCTAGTGTTCCACGACCAGGACGAAAACCACACTGCTCCTCCTGAATCCGAGGTTCGACTATCCGACGGACCCTCCTCTCCAGAACCCCTGAATAGACCTTACCAGGGAGGCTTAAGAGTGTGATCCCCCTATAGTTGGAACACACCCTACGGTCCCCCTTTTTGAATAGGGGAACCACCACCCCAGTCTGCCAATCCAAGGGAACTGCCCCCGATGTCCACGCGATATTGCAGAGTCGCGTAAGCCAACACAACCCCACAACATCCAGAGCCCTAAGGAACTCAGGACGAATCTCATCCACCCCCGGAGCCCTGCCACCACGGAGCTTTTTAACCACCTTGGCGACCTCAGCACCAGAGATTGGAGAGCCCGACCCAAAATCCCCAGGCTCCGCTTCCTCAGTGGAAGACGTGCCAGTAGGATTGAGGAGGTCTTCGAAGTATTCCGCCCACCGACTCACAACATCCCGAGTTGAGGTCAACAGCACGCCATCCCCACCATAAATGGTGTTGGTCGCGTACCGCTTTCCCCCCCTGAGACGCCGGATGGTGGACCAGAATCGCCTCGAAGCCGTACGGAAGTCATTCTCCATGGCCTCTCCGAACTCCTCCCACGCCCGAGTTTTTGCCTCAGCAACCACCCGAGCCGCATGCCGCTTGGACTGCCGGTACCTATCTGCTGCTTCCGGGGTCCCACAGGCCAAAAAGGCCCAATAGGACTCCTTCTTCAGCTTGACAGCATCCCTCACCGCCGGTGTCCACCACCGGGTTCGAGGGTTGCCACCACGACAGGCACCAACAACCTTGCGGCCACAACTCCGATAAGCTGCCTCGACAATAGAGGCGCGGAACATGGCCCACTCGGGCTCAATGTCCCCCGCCTCCCTCGGAACGTGTTCAAAGCTCTCCCGGAGGTGGGAGTTAAAGCTCCGTCTTACGGGAGACTCTGCCAGACGTTCCCAGCAGACCCTCACAATACGTTTGGGTCTGCCAGGTCTGACCGGCATCCTCCCCCACCATCGGAGCCAACTCACCACCAGGTAGTGGTCAGTTGACAGCTCCGCCCCTCTCTTCACCCGAGTGTCCAGGACATGCGGCCGCAGATCAGATGAGACGACAACAAAGTCGATCATCGAACTGCGACCTAGGGTGTCCTGGTGCCAAGAGCACATATGGACACCCTTATGCCTGAACATGGTGTTCGTTATGGACAATCCATGACGAGCACAGAAGTCCAACAACAGAACACCACTCGGGTTCAGATCAGGGGGGCCGTTCCTCCCAACCACACCCCTCCAGGTCTCACTGTCATTGCCCACGTGAGCGTTGAAGTCCCCCAGCAGAACAAGGGAGTCCCCAGGAGGCGCACCCTCCAATACCCCCTCCAAGGACTCCAAAAAGGGTGGGTAATCTGCGCTGCCGTTTGGCGCATAGGCACAAACAACAGTCAGAGCCCGTCCCCCCACACGTAGGCGAAGGGAGGCTACCCTCTCGTTCACCGGGGTGAACCCCAACGTACAGGCACCAAGATGGGGGGCAACAAGTATGCCCACTCCTGCTCGGCGCCTCTCACCAGGGGCAACTCCAGAGTGGAAGAGTGTCCAACCCCTCTCAAGGAAACTGGTTCCAGAGCCAGAGCCATGCGTTGAGGTGAGTCCGACTATTTCTAGCCGGAACCTCTCAACCTCACACACTAGCTCAGGCTCCTTCCCCACCAGAGAGGTGACATTCCATGTCCCAATGGCCAGCTTCTGTAGCCGAGGATCAGACCGCCAGGGTCCCCGCCCTCGGCCACCACCCATTCCACAATGCACCCGACCCCTTTGGCCCCTCCCACAGGTGGTGAGCCCATGGGAAGGGGGACCC
This sequence comes from Garcialebias charrua, assembly GCA_038048925.1. Classification (NCBI taxonomy): domain Eukaryota; kingdom Metazoa; phylum Chordata; class Actinopteri; order Cyprinodontiformes; family Rivulidae; genus Garcialebias; species Garcialebias charrua. The sequence continues at coordinate 13,976 of JBBPBX010038196.1, forward strand.
ACGTCTCCTCTTCGGGCTGTGCCCGGCCGAGCTCCATGGGTAAAAGCCCGGCCACCAGGCGCTCGCCAACGTGCCCCTCCTCCGGGCCTGGCTCCAGAGTGGGGCCCCGGTGACCCGCGTCCGGGAGAGGGAACATTGTTTCCAGTGATTTGACTCATCATAAGGGGTCTTTGGGCTGCACTTTGTCTGGTCCCTCACCTAGGAGGGTGCTATATATCCATCCATCCATTTTCTTCCGCTTATCCAGGGTCGGGTCGCGGGGGTAGCAGCCTAAGTAGGGAGGCCCAGACTTCCCTCTCCCCAGCCACTTGGAGCAGCTCCTCTGGGGGAATCCCAAGGCGTTCCTAGGTCAGCCGAGAAACATAGTCCCTCCAGCGTGTCCTGGGTCTTCCTCTGGGTCTCCTCCCGGTGGGACATGCCTTTAAATTTAGGTGCTATATAAATAAAGTTTATTCTATTATTGTTTTTCCTGTTAACAATGTCTTGCTGTATCCTGCCTTCTTCAAAACACGTTTTGTATAAAACTTGTGTGCTGATGAAATGCAAATGAAAGTGTTAATAACAGTGTACAATGATCTGACAGCCTAAATGCTAACTCGGGGTGTCATACAGCTCTTAAACGGCTAGTCAGGGTGTCATACAGCTGTTAAACTGCTAGTCAGGGTGTCATACAGGTGCTAAACTGTTGACTCAGGGGGACTGAAGCAACAGGGTGTAATACACCTGTTAATAAAGTACTGGTATATAATGATTTGACAGGTTAACTACTACGTCATGGTGTGATATGGCTAGTTAAATAGAAGCATGTGTTGATTTCACAGCGGATAGATGCCGCTGTTAGTTTGCGCTTCGCGTATGGCAATCAGTGCTACGCATAAGGCGATTAGATGATTTAAGCTGACTGAACAGCTATTGCTGTCAGTTTGTGCCACGTGTATGGCGGTCTGACGATGTATGCTGGCAGAACAGTTATAACCATCAGTTTGTGCTGCATGTATGGCAGTCTGACGATGTACGCTGGCCGGACAGAACACCTGTTCGTCATTTTGAAAGATTTATGATGATAGTGCTTATCGGATATTGTGACCACACTGTAACTTATAGAAAAACATTAAATACTTGAGCCAAACTGTTTCTGTAGAGTCTCTACTTCTTCTAAGGAATAAAAAGTAACATCTGACCACTAGGGGTGTAATGGTACGCTACACTGAAAAAACTGTGAATAGAGGTTACTTATAAAACCTTAGGTAACAAAGTGACACTTAATATTATTAAGTAGATTTTAATTTCAAAAAGTTTATGTAAAATAAAGAGAAAATGGTAATTAAATTTAATTAAAAAAACTAAGTAGATTTTAATTACATTAAACTGTACATTTATGTAGGATTTAGGAACAAAATCTCAAATTTATGGTTAAAATGACTAATTTTTAATGCAAAATTTAATTTAAATTAAATTAATATATAAGGAATATTACTTTGAATTTACTATTAATTTAGGGAAAAATGACTAAAATTAAATATTCATTACAAAGAAATTATTTTTTTGTGTGTTTTTTAAGTGGAACTCAATTTGTAATCATTAAATTTTCCAAACAACCTACATTAATAATCATTGAATAATAAGATAAATTTGCATTATTTAACCTCTTCTCTTGATTAAAATTCATTTGTTTAACAAAGAAAACAATAAGTGGAAAATAAAACAATTACAATTTTTTTCTGCTAAATTTCACTTGTACAGTACATATAATATTCTTCTAATTTTCTAAATACTTTAAAGTGTTTTTACTGGGTTGCACAAATTATCACACATAGATAACAACATAAACATTTATTTCTTGAACATCATTTTGGTTCTTTCAAAGTGGCAAAATATAGCAACATAAAATAATCTACATGTGTAGACAATATAAAGTGGCTTTGTTTACATGTCATTAAAAAAGTTACTTCAAACAAATGCTAAATCAATTTTGTGAAGAAGAAATGAGATGCTAAAATACATAATTAATTACTAATTTCACCATTAACAGCCAGAGTATTTTTACTGTTTCTCTTATTTGTGTTACTTCTTAATGACTGACTAACAAAAAATGTAGTTTTTCTTATCTGAATAACTCAATATAAATGCTGAACAAATATTTACCACTTGTGTACATTGTGTATTAACAACAAAAATCAACCTTTTTGAAATGTCTGAGAAAAACTGCAAACATCTAAGTGAAATAAACATTTCCACAGCTGCAGGAGTTGATTGTCCAAAATATTTTACACTTTGTTTGGAAACAGATCCTGGATACAAGTGGCTGAAAGGGGCTTCCTTCATGGGGGGGGGGGGCACTCAGTCTTAGAGATTGGGTAAGGAGCTCCATCATCCAGGGGGAGCTTGGTGTAAAGCCGCTGTTCCGCAGTATCAAAAGAGTCAGTTGAGGAGTTTCATCTGATCTGGACACCACCCTTTGGAGGTTTTCTGGGTACGTCTGTCTGGTGACAGAAGACGGACAGGTGAGTCAGGAGAGGCAGCTGAGTTATATAAAAAATAAATAAAAAAAGAAAATGTTGTTACCTTTATGAAGGAGCAGGTGATGCAGAAAGTGCTGGTGACAAAAGACAGACAGGTGAGTCAGGAGAGGCAGCTGAATTATATAAAAAAAAAGAAAAGAAAATGTTGTTACCTTTATGAAGGAGCAGGTGATGCAGAAGGTGCTGGTGACAAAAGACAGACAGGTGAGTCAGGAGAGGCAGCTGAATTATATAAAAAGAAATAAAAAAAGAAAAGAAAATGTTGTTACCTTTATGAAGGAGCAGGTGATGCAGAAGGTGCTGGTGACAAAAGACAGACAGGTGAGTCAGGAGAGGCAGCTGAATTATATAAAAAGAAATAAAAAAAGAAAAGAAAATGTTGTTACCTTTATGAAGGAGCAGGTGATGCAGAAGGTGCTGGTGACAAAAGACAGACAGGTGAGTCAGGAGAGGCAGCTGAATTATATAAAAAGAAATAAAAAAAGAAAAGAAAATGTTGTTACCTTTATGAAGGAGCAGGTGATGCAGAAGGTGCTGGTGACAAAAGACAGACAGGTGAGTCAGGAGAGGCAGCTGAATTATATAAAAAGAAATAAAAAAAGAAAAGAAAATGTTGTTACCTTTATGAAGGAGCAGGTGATGCAGAAGGTGCTGGTGACAAAAGACAGACAGGTGAGTCAGGAGAGGCAGCTGAATTATATAAAAAGAAATAAAAAAAGAAAAGAAAATGTTGTTACCTTTATGAAGGAGCAGGTGATGCAGAAGGTGCTGGTGACAAAAGACAGACAGGTGAGTCAGGAGAGGCAGCTGAATTATATAAAAAGAAATAAAAAAAGAAAAGAAAATGTTGTTACCTTTATGAAGGAGCAGGTGATGCAGAAGGTGCTGGTGACAAAAGACAGACAGGTGAGTCAGGAGAGGCAGCTGAATTATATAAAAAGAAATAAAAAAAGAAAAGAAAATGTTGTTACCTTTATGAAGGAGCAGGTGATGCAGAAGGTGCTGGTGACAAAAGACAGACAGGTGAGTCAGGAGAGGCAGCTGAATTATATAAAAAGAAATAAAAAAAGAAAAGAAAATGTTGTTACCTTTATGAAGGAGCAGGTGATGCAGAAGGTGCTGGTGACAAAAGACAGACAGGTGAGTCAGGAGAGGCAGCTGAATTATATAAAAAGAAATAAAAAAAGAAAAGAAAATGTTGTTACCTTTATGAAGGAGCAGGTGATGCAGAAGGTGCTGGTGACAAAAGACAGACAGGTGAGTCAGGAGAGGCAGCTGAATTATATAAAAAGAAATAAAAAAAGAAAAGAAAATGTTGTTACCTTTATGAAGGAGCAGGTGATGCAGAAGGTGCTGGTGACAAAAGACAGACAGGTGAGTCAGGAGAGGCAGCTGAATTATATAAAAAGAAATAAAAAAAGAAAAGAAAATGTTGTTACCTTTATGGAGGAGCAGGTGATGCAGAAGGTGCTTGGTGATGCTGGTACAGGTGAATGAGGAGGGGCAGGTGAGTCCAGAAAGGCAGCTGAAGTGGAGCTCTCTTGGGCACGCGCCCAGCCTGAGCAAAGACGAACGCTTGATAAATTACTGTCAAATTCAGAATACAGTTTAATGTGTAATATAATCTTAATTTAATATTTAATCTAAATAAACAACATTTTTTACAATAAATAAACTATACTAACAATAATAAAAATCTTTGTTTGTTTGATGTTTGATGAGCTGTTCACCCAATACACAGATGTAATGTTAATTATTTCATGACACTCACTGTGCAGGGTCTGAATAATCCAGGCATCTTCGTGCAGAACAGCTGTGTCATGGAAATCTAGTAAGATCAAAAAAGAGGTACATCTTCACTTAGGTTTATGGATTAAAGCTAACTGTGAAACAGTTCAATCACAACATATCCACTAATACAATTTCACACATTTAATATGATCAGACAAACTACTGTAAACACTCCAACAATGACCTCATCAGTTCAACAGAATCACAGGACCTGTGCAATGTAACAAAGGTTTAATCTGTTACAATGTTTAATATTTTTCACCTGCTCATTGTGAAGTTTTAAAATGACTTCTGTCTGAATAAGGTCATCAGATGAGGTAGACATATATTAACTTGCAGCTGCATGATAAAAAACTTGCAGAATTGTTCATTTGTTTGAAGATTACTCACCCACCCTAGTTATATTGTTTACATAGTTTCAGGGACACGTTGGCTCAAATTTTTTGTGCTTCATCTTCTGACTCTCATCATATTCTATCAAGTGGAAACCTCAGATGAAACAAGTTAGATGTTCCCACCGCTAGTTAGAACGACTGTGTGTCATGTTTTGAAGCATAAAGAGACCAAGTACCTGTAGGACCTCACTGCAGCAGAAACCAGCAGTTTTAACAGACCTTAGAAAGCCAAAACACTTCCACACTGACGAATTAGTCTTTCCTCTCTAATCAGTGATGTCATCTCTTTCTCTTCGCGTGTGAAACTTTGTTCAATCACATTCTGACGGACATGGAGACTCGTTTGAAGTGAAAACTACGCTCGTCTGAGGTTAGCCTAGCCTGCTACCGCCTGCTGGAAGCTGCGAGATCTACGTCACCACGCACTTACGTATTTGTGTCACAGCTTTTTCTGTCCGGGCGCTTCAAGCCGAACAGGAAAAGCGTCAGTGAAAGGCTGTAAAATCCTATCGAAATAATCGTTAAATAAAAACTTAGCCCCTGTATCAACTTATTCCTTGAATTTTCAATAATCAGATTAATGTTTTCAGAGCCTCTCTCTATTTGATTCTTTATTACGTATTTGTGTCACAGCTTTTTCTGTCCGGGCGCTTCAAGCCGAACAGGAAAAGCGTCAGTGAAATGCTGTAAAATCCTATCGAAATAATCGTTAAATAAAAACTTAGCCCCTGTATCAACTTTTTCCTTGAATTTTCAATAATCAGATTAATGTTTTCAGAGCCTCTCTCTATTTGATTCTTTATTATTAATCCCAAGGGAGACTGCGTGCTCGCTAGCTAGCACGCTAGTTAGCAGACTCATGGCGTCTACTGCAGCCAGAAATAAACTTTATTTACGCCGCAAACAGCCAGCTCTTGTTACCAGTTACGATACACAGCTCCTACAACAATTATAAATGTACAAAAAAATGCTCAGGGCTGAATATTTAATTGACTGACCATTTCACTGTCACATAATGTTACTAAAAATCAGCAAATAGACTGATATATATATTAACCCGCTTTCCATCAGCTAAAATAAGCGCATATTAACAGTTTACTTACAGTGCAAGACGTTCTTGATCTGCCGAAGTAAAGGAACAACTGTAAAGCTTTACAAAGTGAGCCTCTACTTCATGCCATTTTGCTTAAAATACACATTACAGTGCTCATTACTTATCTAGTTTTGACTTAAAACATTGTTTAGAGCTTTTTTCTCAAAAATACTATACACTGTTGTTCAAAATTTTATTGTACATTCCAAAGAATTGTCTTACCTCTGACAAAATGGATGGTCCAGTCCACTTCTGAAGCATGTGTGCACATGGCAGAATGTGCAGCCAAGATGGCGGAAGTGTAGAGTAATTAAAATCAAAGTGCTTTAATTAGTAAAATCTATTAGATTTAAAAATCTTTTAGGATACTCATATTTTTCTATTAAAATATGCTAAAGATATCGTTGCTTATTTTACCGTAAAAAAATATAAGTAAATTTAAATTACTTAACATCTCAAAAATGTTGAATTTTGCTTACACTGAATTAAAACCATGCATATGCATTTTTACTGAGTAACAGTTACTATCAGTGCATGGCCGATTAGATACTACTTAACCCCAATCACACTTTTTTCAGTGTAAAATCACATTTCAGTTCAGTTCAATTACAAGGAGGGTTCGGTTTATTTTCTGTACAAAAAAAAGACAAAATAAAGACTTTAAAAATGTTTATTTTGAAAATATGCCAAGTAAACAATACGTTTGTATAAAAATAAATAGTGACCCATTTGGATGATATTTTATATAAACGGCACTCTTTACAATAAAAAAAAAAAACTATACTAACAATAATAAAAATCTTATTAAATACAATAACAGTCAGAACCAGAACAATAAGCAGCAACAGACTGTTTACAATCAATCTAATCAAGTTTAAAGTATTTGTCCAAAAAGACCAACTTGTCCACATTTTCTGCTAAAAGCACAGGTATAGTTGCAGTGAATATCTTCAGTGGTGGAGAAGATAATCTCAATAACAACAGTAGCAGCAGTGTGGCTGTATTTGTCTTCATTACTCGCAACAACCTCTTCTTGGACCTCCTCCTCTAGGTGGGACAGGTCCCTGGAAAAGTTCAGTGTTCAGTCATCACAGACTTCTTAGCTGCATGCGATCTGGTGGATCTCCCTGAAGAGGAAGAAGACAGCTGTTATCTCTGTCCCAGACTGGAAATAAAACGCAAAGAAGTAAAAAAAAAAAGAGTTAATAAGATTATAAATTTAAATTAAAAGGTTAATTAGATAATACTAATAAAACGACAATACCTCTTCTTGAACGGTTGAGGTGGTTGAATCTCTCGGTCATCATCATCATCATCATGGCTTTAAACTCGTCCTGGGCTTGTTGACAATATCAGTTTTAACTTTTTCATAAAGTGCTGAACTTTTTGGCTGAAGTGTTGACATGATGGATGTCGTAGCGAGGCTCAAGAACTTTAAAGCTGGCGCATCAACAACATTATAGACGTAGATCCAGAGCTTTAAAATCTTCTACTGCTTGTGTTATTGATCTGGACCGATCTGAGTTACTTGATGAATGCTGCTGTTCGGTGTTTGCAAGCTGCTTTTCTTACTTGTAGAAGATATTCATATTTGGATGACGTCGTTTCAAGTCCGTTAACAAGTTAGACGTGTTGCTGCTACATATCCAATCTTCATGAAACAACGTCCAAACACAGCTTTGGATTTGCGCTCGTCTTTTAACAAGGAAGCCATAATGTTCCCAAACAGCAGACCGCAACGACATGCTAGAGGCTGCTAATGCTACGTGTGCTGCAAGATAATAGCGCCGTGCTGAATCACGCCTAGGAATTTTAGTTCCGTTGCGCATATAATCTCCCATTAATAACATTTAATGAGTGAAAAAATAACCAAAACGGTACGCAGGTGGACCGAACCCAACGTGCCGTACTGAAACGGTTCGGTACACCCACGTGTGTAACAAACCCCCAAATGGCTGGACCAAAATCACCACAACAGATAAGCAGTTTTAACAACTTTTATTAATATTCAGGCTGGCTCTGTTGCTCTGGTGTCGAGAGGGAACCCACAGGTTGGAACAAGTCTGCAGAATGGAGGAGAACGGTTTAGTGATCAGGCTGATGGAAACAGGAAACTTGACAGTCAATGAGATGCAGCCACTAACTGTCTCACAGATGGAAGGGGGTTCTCAGTGAGTGGAGACACTCCAGCTGAGCAGGTCCACTGCAGGAGGGGCTGTAGCCGGTGAGGGGGGAACAGCCAGCCGCAGCGAGGGTCCGTGACGTAATCCAGTGACGTAGTGGGGATTCCCACAAGCGAGGGTCGACAGCCGGGAAGCAGAAGAGCGTAGATCCAAACAGGAGAAGGCAAAGAGACGTGGTGAGGCAGGCGAAGGTCAAAAGCACAAATCCGATGGGCGTCAGTCCGAGGAGGAGAAGCAGGAAGAGAAAAGTCGGGCAGGCGAGGCGTCAGAAAACTGAAAGTTATGCACCATAACTCATGTTCCCTGAAGGAAGGGAACGAGGTGCAACATACTTGCTATGGGAATTGCGCCCCCGCGCGATTACCTGAAGGAATACATTCACGCCTTTTACGGCAGGGGACGTCACCCGCGCCAGAGGTACCGCCCTTTAGGTACTTAGGCGACTGACGCCCCTCCAACTGTCTCCAAAATTGCACTTCACCGAGCTTTCAGCATTGAAAAGGGCCAGCTATGTTGCACCTCGTTCCCTTCCTTCAGGGAACATGAGTTATGGTGCATAACTTTCAGTTCCCTTTCAGTTCGGTCTCTCAGTGCAACATACTTGCTATGGGAACGTAATTCATTCACGCCCTTGAAATGCTCAGTGAAATGCCTGTTAGTGTGAATGTCTGCCATTGACCAGAAGGCATCTCAAAGCTACTTTCTATTGTGTATTAGAAAGAACAGCCTGAGTGACATCACACGCAGTAACATCCAAACTGTAGTACTTTGCAAAAGTGTTTAAAGAGCTCCAGTTCGCAGCAGCACAAATGTCTGCAACTGACACGCCCTTGAACAATGACCAGGAAGTGGCCAAGCCCCTGGTTGAGTGAGCATGGACTCCAGGGGGCACTTGTTGACCTTTGCTACCGTATGCCCTTTTAATGGCCTCCGTCACCCAATGTGAGAGGCGCTGTCTTGATAGGGCCTTTCCTGTAGCAGGTGCGGCAAAGCATACGAACAGTTGGTTTGTTTTTCTCCATTCGGCTGTTCTCTGCATGTAGATGCGTAAAGCCCTCACTGGGCAGAGAGCCTGTAGCCTTTCCTGTTCCTGAGTGAGGACAGGATCAGGCGGAAAGGAGGAGAGATCAAAGTCTAGACTCCTATGGTTCAGAGTCAAGACCTTGGGGGTGTATGCAGGATTAGGCCTTAGTGTGACCTTTGACCCGTCAGGGGCGAATCTGGTACACATTGGATGTACAGACAATGCATGGAGGTCACCCACGCGTTTCGCCGAGCAAAGAGCCAGGAGAAGAGCGGTTTTATAAGATAGAATATCTATCTTAATCTTGCTCAGAGGCTCGAATGGCGGGTCGCAAAGAGCCCCCAAGACCAGGCCAAGATCCCAACCAGGGGTCAAGGTCCTGCTGTGTGGCTTAGTTCGAAGCACACCTTTCATATATCTCATTATGATTGGATGTGCTCCAGGAGTCTTGTGTCCCCAGCCCTCGTGACAGGCAGAGATAGCTGCAAGGAACACCTTAATCGTTGAATAAGAACGACCCCTTTCCAGTAAATTCTGAAGGAATGTTAGTAGTTGAGCCAAGTTGCAACTTTTTTTCCGACGGGGAATGCCCACCCTGAGGGCTTCAGCCTGCTTGCGCCTTTGGTCCAGCTTGGTTTGGATTTGCTCCAAAGTCTGGCCAAAAAGTCCTTCCGCTTCTATCGAGTGGTAGCCTGTTTAAAACCAGACCCTTGTCCTTCACTTCGCTTTGTACTAGGGTCTGGGACTTCTCTCATAGACAAGGATTTCTCCGGTAGATTTTTGACCGGACCAATCAGAGAACAGAAGGCGGAGTTTTGTTAGTTTAGCCTGGCGAGGTCCAGGCTATTCAGATAAATAGCTCAGAAACCACTCGGTGGATATTTTTTCTGCTACCAGTGTGTAATTATATGGCTCTAATTTACTGACTGTTGGCCTAGATGAAACATTTGAGATAAAATTGATTTTTTATCATTTATTTTCGTAGCGCACCCGAGGCTGTTTGGAAAATGTCAAACCGAAACTATTTAAATCCAGCAGATTTGACCATTTTGTGAATTGATTTAGGAACTGTTAAGCTCAGGAACACTTCTGATATAACG
>JBBPBX010038197.1:0-28993 GCA_038048925.1 Garcialebias charrua
TTATGGTGAAATTACCAGCTTTTAAAATTGTTCTGTACGCAAACAAAAACTCCTGTTTATTTTAAATAAAAATTTTAGAATAACAAAGGTACAGACGGACAATTTATGCTCATTTTAAATACTGAAGAGATTTAGAATAACACTCAAAACAGCAATTTTTATTTGATTTTCAAATTAAATAAAAATAAAAAATTATAGAGAACAGAGCATTTCCACATTAAGATCTTCACATCTCTGAAGATTAACACCCGCATGTACCAGTTTGTTGATTTTTACAGACTCAAAACAAATATGGATACACAATCAGATGACGTTGTACCATCCTCATCCTTGAAGGATGCTGATGGTGAGGAGAAAATCCCAGCGCAGGAGGATTCAGACACTGAGTCAGAGGACACAGATTGTGTTGATAATGCCTTAAAGCTGCTAACTAAACCCCTCGTGAAGTATGGTGAGGAGATAGCAGCAATGGACACCTCGACTCTGAACACAGAGTTAGAAAATCTAACAACAAGCATACTCAAAAAAGATGGGAAAAAGCTCAGCGCCGACCGTCTAGCCAAATTGGCCCTTCTGTTGAAGGCCAGACTGGACCATGAAGTGGAGAGGTGTGTGGACCTTGAGGAGAAACTGGCTGATGAGAAAACTAAACACGAAGGTACCACTTCAGATTTTGTGTCATACCAGAAAACGACAAATACAGAGACTGAACGTTTAAAAAATGAAATACAGTCGCAAACACAGTCATATGAGGAAAACATTCGTTCCAGAGGACGAAAATATGACGAGTCTGTCAGGGAGAATGAAAAATTACAGCAAGAAATACAATCGCTGTCTAGAGAATTACAAGAGAACAAGGAAAAAAGAGAAGAAACCCACAACCTGTGCACAAGGTTGAAAATTGAGTATGATAGATTAAAAGAACAACTAAAAGAGAGCACTCAATTCGAGGAAAATAAAAAACTCAGTGAACAGTGCACAGCGCTACAAACTGAAGTTGATTGTTTACGCAGAGAAGTGACTGAAAGTAAGGTGGAACTGACCTTAACTAAAGAAAACCTTTTTAAAGAAAGGGAAAGATGGGTGGATGTTGTGGCAAAGCAGTCTCAAGGCTTCACACCCCCACCACCTCCACGCGGTAATGCAGAATTGCTCACCGTACCTGTTAAGACCCGCCAGTCGGAGCAGGGACTTGCGTCCTCAACAACAACACCTGCACATGGATCACAGGTAAATGGGAATAGCAATGGTGCTAACCTTTCTATTCCAATACCTGAACTCCAGAAGCTTTCTAGATACATTCAACGCTTTGAGCCAGGGCCGTTGGGTTCAATCCATACAAAGACCTACCTAGACTCTCTTGACTTCCAACTGGGTAATTTTCCAAATGCTACTGCTGAGGATAAAATTGCACTGATCAGGCTCACCGCAGACTGGCCTGTATATGCCTTCATTGATCGCCAACCAGACGCCATGAAAACAGATTACAAACTGTCAGTGACTGAGCACCTGTCAGTGACTGAGCACCTGTCAGTGACTGAGCACCTGTCAGTGACTGAGCACCTGTCAGTGACTGAGCACCTGTGGAGGAAGTGGACGCGGGCACACCTTGGCTGCCGCTGCTCCTCGTACTTTTTGCTTTTTGAAACCTTTTTTATTACTTTCTGCTGTTTTTTTCACCGAGCCTTGTTGGACATTTCTACCTTTCTCGACTGCAGAGTGCGACAGGCGTAAGCCTGTGTACAGCACCTGTACAAGCGGACGCGGACATTTCTACCTTTCTTTGAACTTTTCTACCTTTCTTGAACGCAGAGTGCGGCAGGCGCAAGCCTGTGTACAGCACCTGTGTGGACATTTCTACCTTTCTTTGAACCTTTCTACCTTTCTGTGATTAAGTTTTGTGTTTTAATTAGTTAGTTTTAGAGCAACTGTCTTTTCTGACTGCGTTGTGGATCTGCAAACATTATAAGTTGCCGGTCAAAGCAGATGACCGCTTGTCCTGAGCCTGGGTCTGCTAAAGGTTTCTTCCTTCTAAAAGGGAGTTTTTCCTTTCCACTGATGCCATTGTGCTTGCTCAGGATGGGAGATCGTGGCGAAGCCAAGATTTGACTTGTTTGCTGGAGTCATTAGATAGTAAACTTTACTAGTCTAACCGGAATTTTAATATTAGTAGGGGCTGCTAGCTCCCGCTAGCTTCAACACGAATTTAGCTTCGAGTATCACGTAGCTGCACTTATTGTTCGCTTACCTGCTGCCTCTCTCAACTTCCTGTGTCCTCTGGACTGTTCTGGACTCTCTCCTGTACTCCTTCAAGGTAATGCTCGTTCGAGTTACATCTCTCTGCTTCTTGTATATCTTTCTCGGAGCCGTGGGCCTGCTGCTAGCGGCTAGCTCTGTGTTAGCCTCCTCCGGCTCGTGGATGTTGACCTATTCCGCTTCGCAGTTGTTTGAACTTAACAACTGCTCCATTCCTCCTTCTATTTCCACCATCAAACAACTGGGACTTCTGCGTAGACCTCGTTACATCCATAGAAGCTCTCGAAAGAAAACTGTTTTTTCTCAAGCGAACTCTGATTCGATTAGTGCTGTCTGGACTGAGAGACGTGTCGCACCTCGATGGCGTCATCAGAACGCTGCGTCTGTAGGCCTTTGTAGTCCTCTGCGCACGAAGTGGCGAGGAAAACGTGGAGTGGACTTCAGTCTGCTTAAACCGGTTCAAAAAGCTCCTATTCCAACTGGTATTAAATTAGAACTTTTCAATGTGCAGTCTCTTTCCAACAAGTCATGTTTAATTCATGATCACATTCTGGAGAAGGACTTGGACCTCATGTGTCTTACAGAGACGTGGCACCAACCAAACGTGTTCAGTTCTCTGAATGAAGCTTGTCCCTCTGGATACAGTTATCTGCAGAGAGCCCGCAGCACTGGCCGCGGTGGTGGTCTGGCTGTAATTTATCGCAGTAATTTAAAATTGTCTCATCTGTCTTCTCAGGACTTTTCCTCTTTTGAATGTCTGGCTTTCAGCTTCAAAGCCCCACTCCTGATGAATGTTATATTAATTTATAGACCTCCCAAACCGCATGTTTCATTTAACTCAGAGATGCATGACCTTCTCACTTTTTTCTGCACCTCCCCTGTGAAGACTATTTTTCTTGGCGACTTGAATATCCACGTGGACAATTCTTCTTCACCTCTGGCAACAGATTTTAAGTCTCTTCTGGACTCTCTTAATCTCACTCAACATGTTGACGCCCCTACGCACAGCAGGGGGCATACTCTGGATTTGGTGATTACAGACACTGTACTCATCAATAACTTATCTGTATATGACCTGGGTGTCTCAGACCATAGGGTCATCTCCCTGGAAGTGCCTTCATCTTCGCCTGCTTCAAATCCAAAACGACCCATCCAGTTCCGTGACCTTAAAAACATTTCCCCTGATGTTCTGTCTGCTGATCTTCACACCCTGACCGCTGTCAATCATCCTTCTGCAGATGACTCTGTGGATTACTACAACCAATCTCTTCGGGAGCTCCTGGACCTACACGCCCCCTTAAAGACAAGACTGGTGTCTTTCTCGCGCTCAGCTCCTTGGTACACTGATGAGCTGCGCAAGATGAAGGCAACTGGCCGTGCTATTGAGAGACGTGTAAAATCATCTGGTCTGTCTGTGCATAAGCAGGCATATAAAGAACATCAAAAAGCATACGCCTATTCTCTTAAAGAAGCACGCTCCAAATATTATTCTAACATCATCAACACCTGCCCTGGAAACTCCAAACAGCTCTTCTCCACAATCACTCGTCTGCTTAATCCCATTAAGCAAACTCTTGAGGACTCTGCTCAAAAATGTGACCTGTTTCTTTCATCTTTTAAAACCAAAGTTGACACTATCAGATCTCAGCTCCACAACCTCCCCGTTCTCAGTGTGCCACCCACCCGTCTGCATTCTGGGACCCTAAACAGCTTTGACGAAGTTGTTCAGAGTGAGGTGGAGGCCATCATCAAGAAAATGAAGCCTTCATCCTGCGCCCTGGATCCTTTCCCCTCTTCTCTCATAAAAACCAATCATTCTGCAATAGGCCCACTTATCACTCAAATAATAAATCAGTCTCTACAATCTGGTCATGTTCCACTGCCTCTAAAAACCGCCATCATTAGGCCTCTTCTGAAAAAATCTAATTTGGATCCCGACATTTTTTCTAATTACCGCCCAATTTCACACCTCCCTTTTCTGTCTAAAGTGCTGGAAAAAGCTGTTGCTGCTCAGCTGCAGGACCACCTACAACAACACTCCCTGTATGAGAAGTTCCAGTCTGGATTTAGGGCAGCTCACAGTACAGAGACTGCATTGCTGAGGGTTACCAATGATGTCCTCTTGGCTGCTGACACTGGCTCTCCCTCCATCCTTGTCCTCCTTGACCTCACTGCAGCCTTCGACACTGTGGACCATAATATCCTCCTCCACCGTCTTCATGTGGAGGTCGGTCTCTGCGACACAGTCCTGGACTGGTTCAAATCTTTCCTCTCCAATAGGCTGGAATGTGTTAGTCTTGGCAACGCCACGTCCCAGACAGTTTGTGTCTCCTGTGGTGTCCCTCAGGGGTCGGTTCTGGGGCCCCTGCTGTTTTCCCTTTACATGCTGCCTTTAGGTCAAATTATTAATCAGTTCAACATTTCTTTTCACTGTTATGCCGACGATACACAGCTTTACATCAGGACTGGAGCATCCTCATCTTCCACCTTGTCATCTCCATCTTCACTCACTGCCCTCTCTGCCTGCCTGGAGGCAATTAGGGCATGGATGAATCAGAACTTTCTTCAATTAAACTGCTCCAAGACTGAGGCCATACTGATTGGCACCCCTCACCAGGTACAAACATCTCCTATAACAAGACTTTCCTTTTCTGGACAAGACATCCCCCTCTCCACCTCTGTTACTAATCTTGGAATAAAAATGGACTCCAATCTTACATTTGAAAATCACATTAAGCATCTGTTTAAAACTTGCTTCTTCCATCTTCGAAACATCTCCAGACTTCGCCCATCCCTAACTTTTTCCGATGCTGAGAAGCTCGTCCATGCTTTTGTCTCCTCCAGGCTCGACTACTGCAACTCCCTGTTTATTGGAATCCCTGGCAAAAACCTTCAGAAACTTCAATATATTCAAAACAGTGCAGCAAGGATCTTGTTGAGAGTTCGTAAATTTGAACATATTACGCCAATTCTCCATAACCTTCATTGGCTTCCTGTCGCCTACAGAATTCAGTACAAAACTGCTCTCATTACACATCAATGCTTACACGGAACTTCACCAGATTATCTGAAGGATATTCTCATTCCATACTCATCCACCCGTTCGCTGCGGTCACAGAACAGCAATCTCCTTCACATTCCGAGAACCAAATTAAGGACCATGGGAGACCGGGCTTTCAGTGTGGCTGCCCCCCGCCTGTGGAACTCTCTTCCTGACTGTCTAAGAGCCCCACAGTCTGTGGTTGACTTTAAGAGCGACTTGAAGACCTTTCTTTTCGACCAAGCATACTCTACCTCCTCATGATTCTACTTTTGATCTTAGCTGATATTGTTATTGATTTTAAATGTTTTATTATTTGTTTTATTGTCTGTTTTATTGTCATTTAATTCTGTTGCTCCTTGTAGCACTTTGAGATTTTCATTAATGAAAGGTGCGTTATAAATTGAATTCATTATTATTATTATTATTAAACTGTTGCGTGATACTCTTATACGAGAGTTCACTCCAAACATGGGGCCTGGTGGCTACCCTGATGCCGAGAAGGTCGTGCAAGGTAAGAAAGAGCATCCACAGGCATATTACCAGAGAATGTTCCAGGCTTTCTTTGGTAATCGCAATGAACCGGGCATGGAGGACGAAGTAGGTTTTAAATACCTTTTCGGTAAAAACCTCCACCCTGATATAAAAGAGTCAGTACAAGTGATGGCTAATTTCAGAGACAAAACCATCAAGGAAATGAAACAATGCGCCGTAAATGTTTTCGAGGCCCGCATGGAATGCAGAACACCCGTAGAGGTGTTCACGAGTGCGAGAGTCGAACCCCAATCGCTGGAACTGGAAGGGACGCGAGCACCAGCTCCCTATCCACCGACAGGCGAAAAGAAACAGACCTTTCAACCCGACAAACCACAAAGTGGGGGTACCCGCTGGAGAAAGAAGCCAGGGTGGCTCAGACAAAACACGGAGGGTGAACAAAAGGATCAAAAGGGGGGTGCGCGTCCAAGGAGTACAGATTATGGGTACAGGGGTAACCCATATAACCAAGGGTGGTCCCAGCAGGAACCCCCGAACCAAGGGCGGTCCCAGAGGGGACCCCCGAAACCAGGGTGGTCCCGGAAGGGACCCCCGAGCCGTGGACCTGCTCCTCCTACCCCTCGAACAGAACAGTCCGAGACAGGAAAAAAGTCGCAAAAGTCCCAGAGGAAAGGCCGTAATTCTCTGTCCCCAGAGGACATGGAGAAATTACGTCGGTTTTTAAAAGATTTGGATGATACAGGCAAGGATAACAAGCCTGGAGTATTGTGCAGCACTGTCGTTGACAGATGCTCAGAGCACACAAATAACAACAATGCCACAGTTGCTGGCAGTCACAAAGATACTGATGGTCAGGTTGCTGACAATCAGGGTAATGACAGTCAAATCATTGACAGTCCAGAATGTGACAGTCAACAAAACATTGACTGTAACCATGACTTCATTGTTACGGAGTCTGAGCAACCCTCGTCAGAGCAAGGGGGGGAAAGCTCACTCACCGCTGAAAGTGGCTCGCCACGAACTGAACAGTCAGACCCATGTGTGTCTGCACTAACAGTACTGATAAATGAAGGTCACACAGTCGGGGGTAGGCGTGATAAACGTCAGAGAAAACCTGGTAAGTTCCTGTGTGACATTATCAGAAAGGGGCCCGCTAAGAAGGCTTACCTGTCCATCACGTTGGAAGGGGTCCTCAGAAAAGAGGCCCTCTTGGATGGTGGGGCAGACATATCCGTTATGTCACCCACACTGTTAGAAGAGCTACGGCTGGCCGCTAACGGTGTTGACAGGGAAATACCCCTCAGAGAATGTGCTATAGTTTTGCAGGGTCTCTCGGAGACGAGTACAACCCTAACAGCTATAGCAATGGTTCACATGCAGATTGGTGTAACGCAGCGTTTCTCAAATAGTGGGGCGCGCCCCCCTGGGGGGGCGCAGTGCGATGCCAGGGGGGGCCCGGGCTCTTGTGACCCAGTTTTGAATTTTCTTATTGCGCCGCGGAACTAAAATACCTAGGCGTGTTTCAGCACGGCGCTATTATCTGTAGCACGCGTAGCATTAGCTTCTCGCCATAGACTGTTTGGGAAAGTTATGGCTTCCTTGTTTAAAAAGACGAGCGCAAGTTTCATGGAGCTGTTGTTTCATGGAGATTGGTGCGAACGTGCAGAGGAGCGGAGCGCTCCGCCACGAGAGAACAATCTGCAGCTGCAGCACGTTTTTTTGTTTCAACACGTCACGTTAACGGACTTGAAACAACTTCATCCCAATGTGAACGTCTCTTCTAAAAGCAAGAAAAGCAGCTTGTTGCTAACAGCAGCATTTAAACTTCCATCAGGTAAATCAGAACGGTCCAGATCACAGTCGCAGCTGTAGAAGTTTTTAAAGCTCTGGGTGGATGTGCAGGCTTTAAAGTTCGTGAGCTCCGCCACAACATCCATCATGTCAACACTTCAGACTGTTTTGAAGCTCCGCTCCAGAACTGAAAGTAACAAAGTTCATCACTTTATGAAAAAAATAAAATTGATGTCAACAAGCCCTGGAGCTCTGATGATGACCGAGCGATTTAACCGCCTCATAACAACGTTCAAGAAGAGGTATTGCTGTTTTATTAATATTATAATCTATATAACTTTTTAATTTAAAATTATAATCTTATTAACTCTTTCTTTTTTACCTCTTTGTGTTCTTCAGGGAAATCCACCACATCACCTCCAGTAGAAGTGTGTGACTGAACTCTGAACTTTTCCAGGGACACCCTGATGCATGCTCAATAATCCAGGTAGAAAAATCTAAAAAAAGCTAAGTCTGGTCCTCTTCCAGGGACTTGTCCCACCTGGGGGAGCAGGTCCAAGAAGAAGTTTTAAGTACTGAGGACTTTTACACTACTTTTTATATCTACACTACTGCTGATATATATATTCTTTTTACTAGCCTTATTGCATATGTTACTTTACCTCTGCACACCTGCTTCTGCAGGACTTGGTGGCTGCAGAAGATGTCATGCAATCATGTGGATCATCTGTTCTGGAATAGGCACATCTAAAACATTCAGAGCAGGGAGGCCTGAGGACTTGAATTGAGAATCACAATTTTATATACAAATTATACTACAGTGGACGTATAATAAACCTTTTTCTTTTTAACCCTCTTTTGGTATGTGCGAGGTTATTACAGCCACCGTATTTATAGTCGCAGCGGAGAGTAGGGGGGCGCGGACCAGATTCTTCTTCCTGGGGGGGGGGCTTAACAGAAAATAATTGAGAAGCACTGGTGTAACGACACTATACCACCCGGTATACGTGTCCACCGTTGACTCATGCCCATTTTTGGTTGGCCAGGACTTTATAAACCGCTTCGACGCGGTTATAGATTATGGCGATCAGTCAATGTGGACCAGAGTGAGTCAACCACTGCCGATCGATATGCCTACACAGAGTAACACTGACCGTCTAACGGCAGGTACAGCGGAAGGCAAAAGGGAATGCTCAGACGAGAGCACAATCCCTGTGGGTGAACCTTCAACTACAGGTGAGGCAGTAGAGGCCCAACAAGAGAGCCCCCTCTGCGAGCTGAAACAGTTGGCACTCACCGGACACTACCTACCACAGGTAGTCAATGGTGTTGAGATTCAAGGATCCCACACCGATGATGCTGTTCTGTCCCCTTGGACGGAGAAATCAGCGATCAGCCAAGCTTTCTTTGGAACCTTGGTTAAGAAACAGTTGGGTCTAGGAATGAACAGAAAGGCTTTCCGCTTTTCGCTAGACCCCAACGATAAACAGGTAATGACCGCTAAAGGGATCATTGACCTTAAACTAATCTGGAACCAACGAGAACTGGATCACCCGTTCCTCGTGGTCCCGAACTTACCACATGCAACCTACATAGGCTCCGACATTTTGGTAAGATTAGGTGTCCGAGTGGACATCAACAACAATGTACTGTGGTCACTGGATACAGCCACGAAGGACTCTCCTGTGCTGACCACAGAGAACCTTAAAGCTGGACAGACCATTCCAGAGGTCTGTCAGATTGCTAACAGCCATAACACTGCGGTACCACCACAGGTTATGAACAAGCCAGTGATGTGTCACATCATGAAAGGACAAGCTATTAGCACAAAACAGGCATACTTTCAACCATCTCCTATGTTTTTCAACTTAGGACTGTCCATGGAGGCCACATGCCAAGTGACCCTCGACTGCAGAACCACGACTGTTGCTGTGTGCAACACAAGCACAGAAGAGGTACTGATCCCAAAAAACACACAGCTAGGATGGTTGATCTCTACTGATTTTCATGATTTTGAGCTAAGCATTCCATTTCTGGGAGGACTCCCAGAAAACTTGATCCCAAATCAACACACGGGGCAAGTCTTGTTCACGAAACCAACACAGGCCATAGCTCTTTTCTCCCCCACTGAGGCCGACCAGGACACTGTCCGCAGGTTCGGTTTCAACAAAGGAGACAGTCTATGCCCCCAAACTTACAGTGCACTACCTGTAAACAGGTTTCACGACACTGAAAGGGACTCAATGGAGCTCCCCAAAGAACAAGAACCCCTCTCAATTGCTTCACAGATTGACCAGGTGGTCGCCCAAGCCGACGCCCTGAAAACTGATGAAGAAAGGGACAGACTTCGCAAAGTTCTTTTAAAGTATGAGAAATCATTCTCAGCTGACTCGATGGATTGTGGGTTGACCACGCTCCACACAGTGAGCATCCCAACCCCGCCTAATGCTCCCCCTGCATTTGTCAGACAGTACAAGATTCCTCTGGCAGCACATCAACCTATCAGAGAAATCATTAATGACCTGTTAGAAAAAGGTATCATCCGATACTGTAACAGCACTTACTCTGCGCCTTTATGGCCGGTGTTAAAACCAAATGGTAAGTGGAGACTCACTATAGACTACCGAAAGCTAAACAAACAAGTTCCCTTATCCAGATGGCCTATGACGCAACTCCAACAGGAACTGCCCAAGGTCATCAATGGTAAGTACTTCTCGACCCTCGACGTCGCCTCTGGTTTTTGGACCATCCCTGTGCGCGCCGAGGACCAGTACAAACTAGCTTTCACTTTTGGTGGCCGTCAATACACCTTTAACAGGTGTCCCTTTGGCTACGCTAACTCACCTGCAGAGTTCAACATCTTCTTGAACAAAGCATGTCCAGACGCCCACGAGCGTGGAACACTGATCTACGTGGACGATGTCCTTTTGAGGCAGCCAACACTGGACTCACATTTGGCTGAGATCGACCACGTTCTGAATCAGCTGACAACTGCTGGTGCTAAGATATCACTGTCAAAATGCCAATGGTGCAGAACCAAAGTGGACTACGTTGGCCTACTTGTAGGTCCTGACGGAGTACAACCACAGCTGACTCGCACCCAAGGCCTCGACAATCTCAAAGTCCCCACCAATCTCAAAGAACTACAAAGTTTTCTGGGCGTGTGTAACTACTCGAACCAGTTCATCGAAAACTATGCGGACCTTGCGAAACCACTGACTGAACTCCTTAAAAAAGACGTACCATTTGTTTGGACTGACAAACAGCAACAGGCAATGGACGCTCTTATAAACAGGATCAAGTCAGCCCCTTGTTTAGTCTACCCAGACTACAACAAAGAGTTTTACTTGGAAGTGGGCTTCTCAGCTCATTGCATAAGTGCAGGTCTGTACCAGATACACGACAGAGACAAACGTGTAGTAGCCTACGCCAGCAAAACGATGGCAGGCCCCGAGTTGAGATTCTCAGACTGTGAGAAAGCTTTACTGACCACAGTGTGGGCAGTTAAACATTTCTCCAGCTACATTGGTGGACAGAAAATCATTGTGGAAACACAACACCAGCCAGTGACCTTTCTTAACAGTGAACGCATCAGAGATGGTGTGGTGACAAACTCACGTGTTGCAACGTGGCTCATGGCACTTCAAAGTTTTAACCTAGACATACGTTATGGTCAAAACAAGAAGTCTCATCTGGGGACGGACTTGGCAATCTGCCAGAAGTGTACACAAGATGTACCAGCCACCCAGCCGCCGGTTGAGGTAAAACCCCCAGTAACTGAAGACCCGAATCACCACTTCTTTGATGACAATATCTGCAAAGATATGACAACATTGTACGTGGATGGATCTTCATTCCTCCGCGACAAGATCTGCAGAGCAGGTGTTGGAGGGGTCCTCCTCCAAGACCAAGAGCAGATAACTTTCAGCTACAAATTAGGATCTCAGACTTCTCAGTACGCTGAGATTGCAGGAATCCTAATAGCTCTCCAGATGGTAGTAGCACGCTCCATCAAGACCCTAGTCATCTGCACTGACTCTAACTATGCTCGTTTGAGTTTCGCTTGTCACCTTGCTGTGTGGAAACAGAACGGTTTCCTAACAAGCGACAGAAAAGTGGTCAAACACAAAGAGCTTTTCATGGCATGTGATCACTTGGTGACATCACACGACTTACAGATCTACTGGAAGAAAGTTCCAGGACATTCTAGAGTCCCAGGCGATGACAAGCACTACAATGACATTGCGGATTCCTTAGCCAAAGAAGGAGCCGACGAAGGTCCTCTATGGTCCTTCGACTCCTCCTGGTTGATCAAGACTCTGTCAACACAACCTGCTGTTGAGGTTATGGCAGTCACACGTGCACAGGCCGCGGCCAGACCTGCTGACAACGCAGTCTCTGTACGGCCTGCACTGACTGACCCAGACATCATCCAACAGCAAAAGTCGGATCCTGCTATCAACTACATGATACTGTACCTGACTGATCCAGACAAAAACACTCCGTCTAAAGACGAACTGGATTCCGATCCAGACCTTAAAGTCCTTTACCAGCTGCGCAAACAGCTAAAACTAATCAAGGGCATCCTAACTTTCGCTCATGGACCAACGTCCTCACCTGTGTTCGTGGTTCCCCATGACCAAAGGGGGGTGATGTTAGTTCATGCCCATGATCTCCCGTCCGCAGGACACAAAGGAGATAAAGCCACGCTGACGGCATTAAAACAAATTGCCTATTGGCCTGGAATGAAAAAGGATGTCAAGGACTACATTGAAGGGTGCGTGGTCTGTGGCCAGTTTCAGCCAACCAGACCACTTCACAGAGCACCACTGCAAAGCAGAGGCATTGCATTCCCATGGTCTGACCTCCAGATCGACTGGGTTGGACCACTCACTAAGAGCTCTAGAGGAAATAAATATTTTCTCACGGTAACCTGTGCATTCACCAAATGGGTAGAATGCCTACCAGCTCCTAACGACACAGCACAAACTACTGCTATGTT
Organism: Garcialebias charrua; assembly: GCA_038048925.1. NCBI lineage: Eukaryota > Metazoa > Chordata > Actinopteri > Cyprinodontiformes > Rivulidae > Garcialebias > Garcialebias charrua. The sequence goes on from JBBPBX010038197.1 coordinate 12,585, forward strand.
GTTAATGAATCATATATTCTCAAGGTTTGGACTTCCCCTTAGGGTGAACTCAGACCAAGGTACACACTTCACAGGTGAAGTGATGAAAGAACTGTGGAAGACGCTAGGCGTCAAGGCCAACTTTCATGTCGGCTACCACCCACAGGCTTCAGGCCAAGTAGAGAGAGCAAACAGAACTGTGGTGAGTATTTTGAAGAAATACGTGGCTGCAAACCACAAGGACTGGGACGTGAAACTCCCTCTGGTCCTCATGGCCATAAGAGCCACTCCACACACATCAACTGGCATCTCTCCCTTCGAGATGATGACCGGTCGACAAATGACTCTCCCTCTACACCTGTTGTACCAACCAGGTGACGCCGTCATGGCGACAGCCTACACTACACAACAATACATGAAAGATTTGAATGTACACCTCAGAAACACTTTTGCTTTCGCCCAGAAAAACCTGGAAAGGTCCGCTGAAGGACGCAAGGCGTACTATGACCAGAAGGCCTCTCACAATGAACTCCAAGTGGGAGACAGAGTCTGGTACTATACGTTCGCCCCAACAACCGGGAAAGGAGAGTCCGGGACCGGAACTCTCGCCCGCAAACTAATGCCCAGGTGGACTGGACCTCATCTGATAACAGACAAAGTGTCCTCAGTCGTCTACGAGATCAAAATCAGCAAAGGCCGCAAAGAGCCAATTGCTAAATGGGTACATCGAAATCAGATCAAACCTTACAAGGCGTTCAATGACTCCACAAAAGACAAAGATCTCACAAACACACCGACTTCATGGGATAATAAGGTCGTCCAAACACAAGTTAGTAAATAAACTAATCAGGTTTAAACTACCGTACTTTCCCACCCTATAAGTCGCATTGTCCAATTTGAACTTAGAAACGCTAAGCCTAAAACCCACAACAAAAAACTAACCTTAACAACCGTTTAAATCCACGAGATTTAATTTGACCTCGGTCATAAAGTTGAGACCTGTTTTCTTGTGTGTTGCACTTTGGAATCTGACGACAAGAGTGTGTCGAAGCAGTGAAACGTTGTTTCCTTGTTGTTTAGTCATTACTGTTGTCATTAGTTGAGATTGTTTGGTTCTGAACACTCCCAGCCAAAAAGGTTTTGTATTAACATTGGTTAATGAATGATATGGATTTAACTATGCCAACATGCAGTTCGTTTTGTTAAATCTCAATCGTCGAAGAGTCAATGTAGTTTAAAGCTACTCAAGGTACAATAAACTACACTGGTCTCACAATTTCTAAATTGAACCGATTCGATCGTTTCTATTCTAGATTACCTATTCATTTTGATGAGTCTCGCCATAGACTTCAAAATTTATTAGGAATACCAAATCCTACGTCGTTCGTCTAAAAGACAACAGACATTTAGATCAAACTATATTTCATTTTTATTTTAGTTTAACCTAAACTAAGTAATGAATGGAGGAATAGTTTGGAATTAGAGGCCTTCGTTACAGAAGCCCTCCAAAATTTTATAGGTACAAATCCCTATATCTAATTTTACAGAATTGATCCACCCCTTAATTGGTAATTGTAGCTGATCTAAACCATGATAGCTTACATACCAGGTGCATATAGGTAAGGCCTAATGTAAAATCCCAATCATAAGCCCACCTAAAAAACCACATAATTGCATGACACATAGAACCAGAGTGGCACTGACTGGAAACCAACCAGCCAACAACCTTCGATGTGGGGACCTGCAGCTCCAACGCTTGGTCTTCAACCTTCATCCAAGGGTCGCCTCCTCTGCGTCAATCGAGGGATCCCCTCTACATGCTGATTATGAAAACAATTGTTGCTGATCAATCAACAAAACTAATCGTTGTGGAATTACTGCTGTGGAATTACCGCTGTGGATTATAAGACTTTGCTTTCCAAGGGATCACAGACTTTGTTTTCCAAGAGTTAACAGACTTTGTTTTCCAAAGGATTAAAAGCTTTTCGCAATGGGATTACCTCCGAACAGTATGGAATTTCCAAAAACTTTATGGGATTATAATTTTTGATTTTTCTTTTCCACTTACTGGATTACTTCAAGATCAAAGACAGTTCAAGGTTTCCTTTCGTGTTGGACCCCATCCCCAAGGACTGGCGATGGCTTCCAAAAGGGGGGAGATGTAGTGGACCTACCCAGGGTCAAATTAAGGTTTTTGAACTGTCCAGTGATGACCTTTACTGACCTCTCAGTAAAGCAAGACATTTACTACAAAATCATTCATTAAACTGTAATCTGATAAATATAGTCACCAAAAGAGACTATTTCTATCTTTGATTTTAGGCTGATGTGATCAAAAGAATAACTTTTGTCATTTTCATGATGTGTGCTTTTAAGCTGTGTTATTCTGTGAGAGTTAAACTGTGTTTCACTGCTGTGTCAAAGGTGCAATTAAGTCATCCAGAGACTTCTTTTAATTTTGTTAATTCAAATGTTATCAAATGAATAATTTTATTTGTAAGAGCATCAGTACATTTTAATGTCAGATAAATCAAATACTCTGCTTAATTCAAAATGTTGTACATGGAGGATTTCTCCTCTCCTCTCGAACTTGCATGTGAAGATAAAAGGAACACTTTATCTCATTCATTTTAGCTTGAGCTCAGGACAATCTAGACACCCAGAGACTTTTGTTTTTGTCCTATTTAATAATCAAGCTATTATCATTAATAGGTCCCATATGTTATGCTCTGATGACGTTTGTTTATTCATACAACAGTGTTGGTAATGAGTTAAGAAAGTTCTAAATCTGCTGTATCATGAGACTGGCATCTTAAACTAACTTTCTTATCCTTTCTGACATTTTTAATCTAACTTATGCCTCCTCTCAGTGGCTCCTGGCCTAACAGACCGAATCAGAAAGAGCTACGTCTTTCTAGGTCAAGTTAGCCTTAAAAGAGCTCTGACTTCCTGTTTTCCTTGAAGTCTGCTGGAGTAAGCCTCAAACTATGGTCTTCTCCAAAGAACTGATGATCGTCTAGTCACACGCTAAGGACACGTCATTCAGTTAAAAGATTTATAACATGCCTGTTATAAATCTATTTCAAGCCGTGAAAAGCTCTCTTTTATTGACATTCCTTTAAGGAACGTCTTATCTTGGAAACACCACCAGGAGCTGCCGTTACTTTCGGTTCGAGTCAAGGCGCACGTCTGGAGACGCTGAGAATGGTAAACGAACTGACCAAACTGGACCGAGGGAGACTGACCATCTTCACGAGGTAACAAGTCGTCAAATGCTTTGCCAAGGGTACCAACGTGTAGCTTTAATCGGCCGGAGAACTGCCATGTTTCTGGTTAAAACACATCAAGATAACTCCCTGACTCTTAACTTTTCTTCCTCCATAAATTTCTCCTCCTAAATCTTTCCCTCTCTATCTAAGCTGGAAACTATTTTAAGCTGAAATGCCCACAGACTAAATATGTTAACATCCAATATTTATGTCTGTTGTGTTAAATTTAAGTTTGCTGACGTATTAATTTGAAAGAAAGTGAAATCATGTCAATCAAGTGTAATGGTGTTAATTTAGTTGATTTATTTTAAATAAATGATAGTGTCTCTTTGACATATCAAACTAAGTTAACGTCTTTGTCACTTAATGGCTTTGTGTATTTATCCATCATAAAGATCACAGAAATATTGGGTAAACTGAAAAAGAACAGAATCCGTGAATTTACTATTCAATCTGAATAAGTAAATTAATTAAGATAAAAAGGAGATCAGTATTAATATTGACCTCCTCTTAATTCTTACAATATGATCAAACCATACATTGAATCGGTTGATAACAACAACATAGATTCGGTATGTGCTGTTAAGATATCTAAGACTGTCGAAAACAAACTGGACCTATCCATCGCTGAAAGCACTGAACGTGTAGAAAATGAGGAAGACTGTTTTCTTCATGAAAAGATGGAAGGAAAGCTCCCTAACTCTCACTACTTAACAAACTTAGATGTGTTATTTACACATCTTGATGATAAAAAAAGAAGACCTAAAACAGTTAATCGTCTCGAATAACTGTTTGTTCTCAGACATACCCTCTCGAACACAAGTGATACAACATGACATTGACGTGGGTGACGTCTCGCCAATAAAACAGCACCCTAATAGAATAAATCCTAAGAAACGACAACAGTTAAAAGAACAAGTTAAGTACATGTTGGATAACGGCTTGGCAGTACCTAGCCATAGTTCTTGGAGCTCGTCATGTCTGTTAGTCCTTAAACAAGGAAGAAGTGACAGATTCTGTACTGATTACAGAAAGGTCAATGCGGTAACAAAACCAGACTGTTACCCATTAACTAGGATGGAAGACTGTGTAGACCATATTGGAGCTGCACAGTTCGTCACTACCCTTGATTTACTAAAAGGACACTGGCAAGTACCTCTAACTGACCGTGGTCAGGAGATCTCTGCCTTCGTCACCCCTGATGCATTTTTACAGTATACTGTAATGGCATTTGGAATGCGCAACACTCCTGCCACATTTCAGACTTATGAATGTCGTACTATCTGAACTTGAATTTTGTGAGGCTTACTTGGATGATGTTGTGGTCATTTCCAACACTTGGGAGGATCACCTAAAACATTTGCAGATTGTGTTTTCTCACCTACAAAAAGCAAACTTGACTATCAATCTGTCCAAGTGTCAATTTGGTCATGCCACTGTAACCTATCTAGGGAAAAAAGTTGGAGGAGGTCAGGTACGTCCAGTGGAGGCGAAGGTAGAATCTATTCTAACCGTTGCTGTTCCCTCTACAAGAACTGAGTTGAGACAATACTTAGCTATGATTGGATACTACAGAGGGTTTTGTAAAAACTTCTCCTCTGTAGCAGCTCCTCTAACAGACCTCCTTAGTCCTAAGGTGAGTTTTAAATGGACTGACTCATGTCAAACAGCATTTGAGCAAACAAAAAAGCTGTTAACAAATGCTCCGGTGTTATCTGCTCCTCGCTTTGATATTCCATTCAAAGTGGCTGTGGATGTCTGTGACACTGGGGTAGGAGCTGTCCTTCAGGAGGATACTGATGGGGTGGATCACCCAGTCTCATACTTTTTAAAAAAAATGAATAGTTACCAAAAGAATTATTCAACTATTGAAAAGGAGGCATTGGCCCTGATTTTAGCCATGGAACACTTTCAAATTCAAGATCTTTTTTATTGAATTTTTCATTTTTTTTTTCTCCAACAAAAAAACACAATATCATTGAACAGCAAAGATGGCAATGAAACAATTGCATGTAACCATTGGTGAAGACATTATTAAACTGAGTCAGTAACATAACATGTACATTATAATCCACACCAAAGGGAAAAAAATAAAATAAAAAATGAAATGAAAAATAATCCCTACCCAATCACTGCCAAAAGGAAAGGGAATAAATAAATAAAAGGTAAAATAGCCAAGAGACTGCATTAACCTGAATGAGTTGTGTTGTCAAAGAGACTGGAATAAATTCAGGAAAGGTCCCCAAACATTCTCAAATTTACCCTCTTTCTGTTGGAGTGTGAATCTGATTTTCTCCAGCTTTAAACAGGACATGATGTCAGCCAACCACTGAGCGTGAGTGGGTGGAGACGGTTCTTTCCACCTTAGCAAAATAGCTCGTCTGGCCAGGAGAGAGGTGAACGATATTACGTGTTGTTGGTTTTTATTTAGGTTTGTCATGCCCTCTACAAGACCAAACAGAGCAATCAGTGGGTCAGGATTCAGACGTGTATCTAGTACACGTGATAAAGTCTGAAAGATTTCCCGCCAATATTTGTTCAGAGATGGGCAAAACCAAAACATATGGGAGAGAGAGGCTTCAGCATGTTTGCATCTCACACAGTATGGGCTGACATCAGGATACATAGAGGACAATTTCAGTTTAGAGATGTGAGCTCTGTGCACCACTTTAAATTGTATTAGACAATGTCTAGCACAGAGAGAACTGGAGCTCACCAGTCTGAGTATGGAGGTCCAAGAGTCCTCTGAAATAGAGGAGCCAAGATCCTCTTCCCAAGCAGCTTTGATTTTATCTGAGGAAGCACGCTTCAAATCCAATAGTTTACTGTAAATGAATGAAATGGAATGTTTTTTATTTGGGTCTAGAGAAAGAATAGTGTCAACAATACTGCTATCTGTTGAAATGGAGAGGCTGGACAAATGAAGAGTAATAAAGTGCCGTATTTGGAGATACCTAAAAAAATTGGACTGGGGAAGACTAAATTTTTCACATAGTTGTTGAAATGAAGCTAAAGTGTTATTGAGAAACAAGTCATTGAAGCGTACTATACCCCTTCTTTGCCATTCTTTAAAAACAGAGTCCTGAGATGAGGGTTTGAAAAGTTGGTTAGACATGATAGGGCTATAGAGAGAGAAACTAGAGAAATCAAAACATTTACGAAATTGTGCCCAGATTTTTAGTGAGTGTTTTATAACTGGATTTATAACAGTTGTAAGTGGTGGAAGCGGGAATGAGGATCCCAAGAAAGCCACGGTGGACCATTTCCCAGAACACTGTGACTCCATCTCTACCCAGTCAGGGCTGTCAGGCCTGTTGTAATAGAATGACCAGAAAGCTAGACAGTGCAAGTTTGCTGCCCAATAATAAAAGCGGAAATTTGGAAGGGCAAGACCGCCTGCGGCCTTAGTTTTTTGGAGATGTGTCTTATTTAAGCGTGGACGTTTTCCTTGCCACAGATATGATGAAATGATGGAATCTAACTGAACAAAGAATGAACCAGGGATAAAAACAGGAATATTTTGAAAAAGATATAAAAACTTAGGTAAAGTGACCATCTTGACTGAGTTAATACGGCCTATGAGGGAAGTGGAAAGCGGTGACCATCGGGATAATGCCTGCTTTGTCTGATTCAACAGAGAGACAAAATTTTCTTGATATAAATCTTTATACCTCCTCGTAACTGTAACACCCAGGTAAGAGAATTTTATCTTCTCAATTTTAAAAGGCCATTTACTAAAGTCAAGAGTCTGCGCCAGGGTATTAACAGGGAAAATTACACTTTTACTCAGGTTTAATTTGTAACCAGAATTTATTCCAAATTCCTCAAGTAATGATAAAACGGAAGGCAGCGTGTCAGTCGGATGAGAAATGAAAAGTAAAAGGTCATCAGCATAAAGGGAGACCTTGTGCTCCATATCGCCTCTCCAGATTCCTGAAATTGTGTCACAGGACCGCAAAGCAGTGGCAAGAGGTTCAATTGCCAGGTCAAAGAGCAAAGGGCTCAGTGGGCATCCCTGGCGAGTTCCTCGATGTAGACTGAATGGTTTCGATATCTGAGAGTTGGTCCGAATGGTTGCGGTGGGATGTGAATAAATTAATTGCACCCATGTAATGAAATTGGGGCCAAAACCAAATTTGTCAAGAACATTAAACAAGTAGTCCCATTCAACCCGATCAAATGCTTTCTCCGCATCAAGGGAAATAACACACTCAGGAACAGTATCCGAAGGAGAATAAATAATGTCCAAAAGGCGTCTGATATTAAAAAAGGAGTGCCTGCCTTTAATGAATCCAGTCTGGTCTTTTGATATGATGAAAGGAAGGATCTTTTCCAACCTTTGAGCAAGAACTTTGGCTAAAATTTTGGCATCTGTATTTAAAAGGGAGATTGGTCGATAAGAGGAACAGTGAGTTGGGTCTTTTCCTTTCTTTGCAATGAGGGTAATGCAGGCCTCTAAGAAAGATTTTGGAAGGGATCCTTGGTCAAACGACTCTAAGAGAACCGAGTGTAGGAGTGGGGAAAGTAATGGAGAAAATTTCTTAAAAAATTCAGCAGGGAAGCCGTCAGGACCCGGACATTTGCCAGACTGCATTACCGATACAGCTGACACAATTTCTGTCAGGGATATTGGGATCTCCAGTGCATCTTTCAGGTTGGGTGTGAGTTTTGGCATATTGGTCTTTTCGAAAAACTGAGAAGATAAATTCTTGTTGGTTTGGGATTCTGAAGTATATAAATGGGAATAAAAGTCCTTAAATGCTCTGTTAATTTGTAAATGATCTAGAGTTATGGTGCCGTTCTTTAATTGGATCTTAGGGATGATTTGTTTAGCCATGGCACCCTTCAACTGATTTGCCAGTAGTTTTCCTGACTTTTCTCCATGTATGTAAAATGATGATTTACTTTTCAAAAGTGATTGTTCTATTGAGTATGTAGACAATAAATCAAACTTAGTTTTGAGTTCTACTTTTTTTTTGTACAGATTAGGGCATTTGTTTTGAGCATATTGTTGATCAATTTCTTTTATCTGCTGGGCTAAATCAGTTCTTTCTTTTTGAGATTTTTGCCTCAGCCGGGCGGTATATGAAATGATTTGTCCCCTAAGATAGGCCTTAAGGGTATCCCAAACGGTTGACAGTGGGATCCCAGGAGTTCTGTTTATGGATAGAAAGAAGGTTATTTCTTTTTCTATAAATGTAACAAAATCATTGTTTGACAGCAACGTTGAATTGAATCTCCACTGTCTACTCCTTATAGGAATGTCAGGGAGGGACAGAGACAGAGTGACAGGTGCATGGTCTGAGATGACAATACTGTGGTAGTCACAGCCACGGACAGAGGGAAGAAGTTTGTTGTCCATGAAAAAGTAATCGATCCTCGAGTATGAGTGATGAACATGAGAAAAAAAAGAATATTCTCTCTCAGCTGGGTGTAAAAAACGCCATACATCGCACAGGCCATACTTAGATAGAAAGGCACGAATAGTGTGGGACGACCTGCTGGCTGTGGCAGGGTTTGTAGAGGATCTGTCCAAAACTGGATCCAACCAGCAATTCAAGTCACCACTGAGTATCAATGAGTATGTGTTTAGGTCCGGGAGCAGTGAAAATAATTTCTCAAAGAAACCAACATCATCCGTATTTGGGGCATAAACGTTAACTAGCACTACTGGTGTGTTGTACAATTTACCGGAAACAATCACAAAACGACCATATTTATCTGAGTTAACTTGAAAAGGTTCAAATGAAATGTCTTGACTGATGAGGATCGAGACGCCCCGAGCCTTTGCTCGAAAGGAGGAATGGAAACTCTGCCCGTGCCATGTTTGCAGTAATCGTTTGCTATCGTCACTTCTAATGTGAGTCTCCTGCAGGAAAGCAATGCCTGTATTTAACTGTTTTAAATGAGAAAGCACCTTCCTTCTCTTGACGGGGTGGTTCAAACCTTTGACGTTCCAGCTTGACAACACCAACTGACCACTCATATTACTAATAATTTGTATAAGAAAGGTAGGTAATACAGTCTAATGTGTTGATGGCTGTGCAGTTCTTGGCAAAGTGAAAGAAAATATAAATTAATGGCAGTGATGGACCCCCCACCCCCTCCCTTTCCCACCCTGGACAGCTGCAAAAAACAGAAGCAGCAAGCTCCATAAAAATTAAAAATAAGTCTCCTGTCTAACTTTTAAACTAGTGCTCCAGTATCATAAGAGGGAAAAAAAATGTATAAGCACCTCATGCAAGGCCAAAAATGTACACATAGATGTGTGATCACGCACACACATATAAACAAAGTTAAATTAATCCTAATCCTAAATTAAATCTTCAATCAGTCCAAGACCAATTCAAGATTCAATTCAAGATAGTCAACAGGTAAACAAGAAGAGGAAAAATGTTAATAGTTCAAAATAATATATTGAAAACATTATATATTTCACCCATTTTTATACATGAATAGGCCTACTTCAATTATTTATGTGCCTAAAAACAAAAACAAAAAGCCCCACAAAAAACTAAACAGTCTCAAATAGGCAGAGTATGAGCAGAGTCTTGCTCATCTGTACGTCACCTCATGTAAACAAAAGTTTAGTGTAAACATAAACAAAGCCAGTGCGGGAACAGCGCGTTGCTCATCAGTCAAAAGGAAAGTTAAATATTACTTGCGCTGTGAAGCCTGAGGTAACTCCTGTCCTGTCTAACTTTTAAACTAGGGCTCCAGTATCAAAAAAGGGGGAAAAAAATGTATAAGCACCTCACAAACTAGTTTAAAGTATGCAAGGCCAAAAATGTATACACATAAATGTGTACCAGTAATCACGCACACACATACAAACATAAAGTTAAATTAATCCTAATCTCAAATTAAATCCTCAATCAATCCAGGACTAACCCAAGATTCAGCTCAAGATAGTCAACAGGTAAACAAGAAGAAGAAAAATGTTAATAGTTCAAAATAATATATTGAAAACATTATATATTTCACCCATTTTTATACATGAATACTTCAATTATTTATGTGCCTAAATACAAAACCAAAAAAAGCTGCAGTAAAAACTAAAAAGTCTCAGATAATCAGAGTATGGGCAGAGTCCTGCTCATCTGTTCGTCACCTCATGTAAACAAGAGTTTAGTTTAAACATAAACAAAGCCAGTGCGGGAACAGCGCGTTGCTCATCAGTCAAAAGAAAAGTTATATATTACTTGCGCTATGAAGCCTGAGGTCAGGTGTCCATGAACTTCTGCGCCTCCTCCACAGAGCCCAGCCACTTTCTGTGTCCATCAGGTAAAGTCACGCGGAGTCGAGCAGGAAAAAGCAGAGCAGGTTTTAAACCCAGAGAGTACAGCGCAGCCATCACTTCCTTATATTCCACGCGCTGGTTAAGGACTTCAGGGGTGTAATCCTCCACGATCCGCACCGGTTTCCCCCGATATTCAAGTTTACCTCTGCGTCGAGCCTCCCGGATGAGGAGCTCCTTCACCTGGACTCGGTGCACTCGCAGGATAACCGGGCGCGGCCGCTGGTCCGAGGCGGGTTTCGGGGCGAGGGTTCGATGGGCCCGGTCCAGTTCGGGTGGAGAAGGAAGCGTGTCACGCCCGTAGATGTCGCACAGCAGGTTGGAGAAGAAGTCTGTGGGACGTCCGTTCTCAATAGACTCTGGTAGCCCCAGAATACGAATATTCTGTCGTCTGTTTCGACTTTCTAAATCTGCTAATTTAGATTTTAGTCTGGTGTTTTCCTCCTGCAGAGTTGAGCAGGTGTTTTCCACCTCCGACATGCACTGGCTCAGGTCATTAGTGACAAGTTCCAGTGAAGACACACGCTGGCCGTGTTCCTCCACCGCGAGCCGGGTCTGGTCCAGTTTGACATCCAGCTGATTGAAAGTTTGTTTGAACTCAGCTGACAGCGCCGCGCGGTGCTCCTCGAGCAGCGACGTAATTGCCTCAAGGGTTAGGCCAGCGTCATCCTTCTCAGCGTCCTTCTTCGATCTTGTCCATTTTTGAGACATTTAATTTAAAATCTTTGAAAGAAATGTTTGGTGGAAGTTGTGTGTGTGATAATAGACAAAAAAAAGTAAATGTAGAGGGCTTGGTGGTGTTAAGAAATAAGTTTTAACCGGAGAACTGGCAAGCGCGACTACTCCATCTCACGACCACACCCCCCAGCTAAACTTTATTTCTAAAAGTAAAACTGTAAGTTGTGCCGCAGAAATAAGTTATATAAGACCCATTAACTTGTGTTCTGTTGTTCCTATGTTTAAATCTGCAGAACAGTTAGTTATAGGAAATTTTGATCGATCCAATCATGTAAATATGTTTTGTGTAATTTTATGATCCATCCATCCATCCATCCATCCATTTTCGTCCGCTTATCCGGGGTCGGGTCGCGGGGGTAGCAGCCTAAGTAGGGAGGCCCAGACTTCCCTCTCCCCAGCCACATGGAGCAGCTCCTCTGGGGGAATCCCAAGGCGTTCCCAGGCCAGCCGAGAAACATAGTCCCTCCAGCGTGTCCTGGGTCTTCCTCTGGGCCTCCTCCCGGTGGGACATGCCCGGAACACCTCCCCAGGGAGGCGTCCAGGAGGCATCCTAACCAGATGCCCGAGCCACCTCAACTGGCTCCTCTCGATGTGGAGAAGCAGCGGCTCTACTCCGAGTCCCTCCCGGATGACTGAGCTTCTCACCCTATCTCTAAGGGAGAGTCCAGACACCCTGCGGAGAAAACTCATTTCAGCCGCTTGTATCCGAGATCTCGTTCTTTCGGTCACAACCCAAAGCTCATGACCATAGATGAGGGTGGGAACGTAGATCGATCGGTAAATTGAGAGCTTTGCCTTTCGACTCAGCTCTCTCTTCACCACGACAGACCGGTACAGCGCCCGCTTCACTGCGGATGCTGCACCTATCCGCCTATCGATCTCACGCTCCAGTTTTCCCTCATTCGTGAACAAGACCCCGAGATACTTAAACTCCTCCACTTGGGGCAGGACCTCATCCCCGACCCGGAGAGGGCATGCTACCCTTTTCCGGCTCAAGACCATGGCCTCGGATTTGGAGGAACTGATCCTCATCCCGGCCGCATCACACTCGGCTGCAAACCGCTCCAGCGAAAGCTGTAGATCACGATCTGATGAAGCCAATAGGACCACATCATCTGCAAAAAACAGAGAAGCGATTCTAAGGCCACCAAAACGGATCCTCTCAACACCTTGGCTGCGCCTAGAAATTCTGTCCATAAAAGTTATGAACAGAATCGGTGACAAAGGGCAACCTTGGCGGAGTCCAACTCTCACTGGAAACGAGCCTGACTTACTGCCGGCAATGCGGACCAAGCTCTGACACCGGTCGTACAGGGACCTAACAGCCCATATCAATGGGCCTGGTACCCCATACTCCCGGAGTACCCCCCACAGAACCCCCCGAGGGACGCGGTCGAATGCCTTTTCCAAGTCCACAAAGCACATGTAAACTGGTTGGGCAAACTCCCACGCGCCCTCCAGGACCCTGCTGAGGGTGTAGAGCTGGTCCAGTGTTCCACGACCAGCACGAAAACCACACTGCTCCTCCTGAATCCGAGGTTCGACTATCCGACGGACCCTCCTCTCCAGAACCCCTGAATAGACCTTACCAGGGAGGCTTAAGAGTGTGATCCCCCTATAGTTGGAACACACCCTACGGTCCCCCTTTTTGAATAGGGGAACCACCACCCCAGTCTGCCAATCCAAGGGAACTGCCCCCGATGTCCACGCGATATTGCAGAGTCGCGTAAGCCAACACAACCCCACAACATCCAGAGCCCTAAGGAACTCAGGGCGAATCTCATCCACCCCTGGAGCCCTGCCACCGCGGAGCTTTTTAACCACCTCGGTGACCTCAGCTCCAGAGATTGGAGAGCCCGACCCAAAGTCCCCAGGCTCCGCTTCCTCAGTGGAAGACGTGCCAGTAGGATTGAGGAGGTCTTCGAAGTACTCCGCCCACCGACTCACAACATCCCGAGTTGAGGTCAACAGCACGCCATCCCCACCATAAATGGTGTTGGTCGCGTACCGCTTTCCCCCCCTGAGACGCCGGATGGTGGACCAGAATCGCCTCGAAGCCGTACGGAAGTCATTCTCCATGGCCTCTCCGAACTCCTCCCACGCTAATTTTATGATTTGTTATTAAATGATTCGACCTTTGGTAGGTCAAACATAATAACGTTTCCTGTCAAGTTACATATCACTGAGTCACAGATTTATTGAATATTAATCTGAAAAAGATGAGAACCCGTGAATTGATGATAATTTGTGTCAGTCTAAAATCTGCTCAAATTTACATCTAAAATATAGATAAGTCAGCAAACTTGACCTCTTATATCTATTTTATTACACTGTACTTTACTTAAGTAGAATTAAATGTTGGTACTTTTACTCCACTTTATTTTACATGAAGTATCTGTACTTTCTACTACACTACATTTCTATAATGTGTTGAGTTACAACTTACATTCATGTTACAGTTTTTTGATTTGTCATTAGTTTGAAAGTAACTGATGTCAAGAGAGGAGTTGGTTCATTGAATCACTGCAAAGTGGACAGGTAACATAGACCCGCCTTCAAGAAGAGCTGAACCAATGATGTATATTCTAGTATAAACGTCACTGAGCTGGGAGCACCCACAGCACCACTAACAAACCCAAAATGGATTCCACCACAGAGAGTCAGCCAGAAGATACACAACACCCATAGACTTATTGAAAGATTATTGAAATATTATTGAAAGACTGTTTAGTACAGCAGGACAATTTCTCTCTCCCAAAAGAGACAGACTGGACTCAAATAACTTTGAAAACCAACTTCCTCTGAACTTGAACAAAAAATTCTTGCTGCAATATTAAAATGTATCAGTTCATGTTAGGACAGGAGACAAGAGATGTCTCCTAATGACTCAACACTCAGGTCCAAGTTTTGAAAATGCTGTCAGGAAATTTAAATATTGTTCACTATTGACCAGGTTGACTAGACAGTATTTCAACTAGATGATGACAAACTGCAGTTGAAATGATCAGTGCCTGTTCCTTTGATAGGTCTAATGCTCCTTTTTTCACCAGACAACTTTTTACTTAATGTTTTTACTGCAGTTAAAATGACACATTTGTTTTGCTTTTGTGTTAAATAAAAAACTTTCAAAGGTATAATCATTCCTTATTATTCTTATTTTTCTTAATGACATTTAACTCTGCATGTCATCCCTGAAATACAGATGCACAGAATCACAAGTCCAAGTGTGAACTGTGTCACAGAGTAAACACAATAAAAACATGTAAGTCTGCAGCATTGTTCAAATGGCTCAACACTATCAATGTATTATATACATACAGTACAGACACTTAATGATATTGTAGACCATTGCATTAGTAATACATTCAGCAAGTACTTTTACTTTAATACTTTAAGCATTTTTAAAAGCAAGTACTTATTTACTTTTACTTAAGTAAAAACATTAATATGGTACTTCTACTTTTACTACATTTTTGTCTGTTTATTTGTACTTTTACTTAAGTACAGATTTTGAGTACTTTCTCCACCACTGATGATAAACTACTGTATTAGAAACTAGTGGAAAACCCCTAGTTATTATTATTATTATTTAGTTATTTAATTCTATTTTATTATTATTGTTTTTTATTTATTTATGTGTGTTTGGAAGCAACCTGCGCTGGCTTTTTCAGATTCGAATATCTGATATTGATGCCATATTATATTTGTTGTACATGCTGTTAATAAAGTTTAACAACAAAAGTTTACTTTCTACTTTCACTTTCGTTTTATCGTCACTGCATAGTATGCAGCATAGATATGCAGCATCTTGTAAAATATAGTCTTTCGCGCAAAGCGTCATGGGACGTAGGAATAATGTGGATGTTGTTTTCATTTATGTACTAAACAAAATCCATATAATCAGCCTGTGAAGAATCTGTGCTGCACTCAGGCTCAGCAACAACTTGTCAAACATAAAATATTGATAATTAAAAGAAAGAACCAGACAAAAAAAAAAAATAAAGAAAAAAGAAATACAGTCTTATAGCGCCCTCTGCCGCCCGTTCTTTGCAATAACATCCACTTCAGTTTCAACCCCACAACACAGCCTTTTCCCTTTCTCTGAAGCAATTACTTTTACAGTACGTAACATTTTCTTGTGTTGTACTTTAGCAAAACAATAGGACATTTTTACTGGTCTTAAAGAACACTTGTCACAGTCTGATCAGCAGTAATTTACATTTTGTTTTCACTTTATTTTACAAAACCTGTTAACCATCTTGGTGCATTTCTAGATCTCTGACTTCTTCTAAGTTCAGCAGCAGATTCATTAATGTTTCCAGGAAGTGCAAAGCAGGGCCGGCCCGAGCATCGCTGGGGCCCTAAGTGAAATTTGGTTTGATGCCCCCTATTTCTGCTAATAATGTGGATTACTGCAGTCAACAGTCAAATGGTCAGATCATTCACCCACCTAACATAAACTATTATTTAATATAGTATTGATAAAATAACCTATTAACAAACTGGTAAAATATAACTTTCTCTGCATTTGATGACTACTTCTAAAATTAAATATTTCATGTTTAAGTAATTTGGCTCTACTCCGAGTCCCTCCCGGATGACTGAGCTTCTCACCCTATCTCTAAGGGAGAGTCCAGCCACCCTGCGGAGAAAACTCATTTCAGCCGCTTGTATCCGAGATCTTGTTCTTTCGGTCATAACCCAAAGCTCATGACCATAGATGAGGGTGGGAATGTAGATCGATCGGTAAATTGAGAGCTTTGCCTTTTGACTCAGCTCTCTCTTCACCACGACAGACCGGTACAGCGCCCGCTTCACTGCGGATGCTGCACCTATCCGCCTATCGATCTCACGCTCCAGTTTTCCCTCATTCGTGAACAAGATCCCGAGATACTTAAACTCCTCCACTTGGGGCAGGACCTCCTCCCCGACCCGGAGAGGGCATGCTACCCTTTTCCGGCTCAAGACCATGGCCTCGGACTTGGAGGAACTGATCCTCATCCCGGCCGCATCACATTCAGCTGCAAACCGCTCCAGCGAAAGCTGTAGATCACGAGCTGATGAAGCCAATAGGACCACATCATCTGCAAAAAACAGAGAAGCGATTCTAAGGCCACCAAAACGGA
>JBBPBX010038198.1:0-30527 GCA_038048925.1 Garcialebias charrua
GCCATCTTGAATGGCTTTTGACAACTACCCGTGTACGTTTATGGTGTACAGATTTTTTAGAGAGAAAAAAAAGCCCTGCGGGTGATGGACAGCGTGTGTGCGCACACATTACTGCATGTTGCAATTTATAGATAAAATTAAAGTGTTTAACTCCATTCCTGCCCTCATCCTGGGAGGCTTGACCAAAGTGCTGCAGCCTCTGGACATTTCTGTGAACCGGAGCTTCAAAGCAGCTCTGCACCACCTTTGGGAGGAGTGGACGGAGAGCAGAGCTTCATGGCTACAGGACGGATGTGCCACGTGATGTTCCAGCAGGTCCTCGGATGGATGGATAAAGTGTGGACCTCAGTCAGTAAAGAATCCATCCAGTCGGGGTTCAGGAAGGCCGAGATGTTAACTGGAGCTGCAGCTGATGCAAAGGAGGACTTCAACAGCCCCGGGGAGGAAGAGGAGGCAGCGCTGCATCACTTACCTCAGGAGTTGGCAGAACTCTTAACCAGCGACACAGAGGATGAAGAATTCAACGGGTTTGAATAAAAAAAAAATAATGAATGGGTGTTTCTGTCATCATTATGGGCGGGTGGTCGTGTAGTAATGTTAAAGCTGCTTTATTTCATCTTCGTCATTTTGCCATGTTTTAACTGTCAAAGTGCATTTATTAAGAAAAGTTCAACTGAGACACACCTTTACTATAGTTTAAAGCAAACAATTATTTATTTATTTTTCATTTACCCTTTATACAGGTAGTCTAACTGAGCCACGAGAACTCATTTTCAAGAGAGACCTGTTAGGGAGCAGATGGTGGGGGTTGAGGCCCTTGCTCGAGGGCCTAGAGTGGGATGAATGAGGGTGGAGGCAGGTGTGCGTGTTTCACCTTTTTCCACCCACATTTTTTGATGTTGTCAGTATCGGGGCTTGATCCGGCGATCTTCCGATCACAGGCCCACCGTCTCTAACCATTGCACCACCACTCCCCCACTTTTTAGGTGTTTATCTCGTTAAAGTTCTAAGAAATGCAGCGGCTCGTGCAGCTGCACGTGCACGCTTCACAGCACCTCTCAGCAGCAGGTGACGCTGGGTGAAGCAAAACTATTTTTGAAATGCAGCTGATTTGACCATTATGTGCATTTATTAAGGAAAAGTTCAGCTCAAACACACCTTTACTATAATTTTCAGCAAACAAATAATTGTTTTTAAGTGTTAATCTTGTTAAAGCCCTTCCGTGCACACTCCTGGGGCCATTTGGCAGCCAATCCATTTTTGGCAAAACCTGCAGTGTGAACGTAGCGACAAACGAGACAAACAATCATTCACTCTCTCACCCACACCTAGGACAATTTAGAGTTACCAATCAGCCTAACATGCATGTTTTTGGTCTGTGGGAGGAAACCAGAGTACCGTACCTGGAGAAAACCAACACAAATCGACAAAGTGACAGCATGGTTGTCAGAGTGGACATTTGTCTTTAGTTGAAGATAGCGGAGATGGAGGAGGAAGAACTGCAGGTTCTCTGAGCTATCGCCTGCATGCACAAAGTTGTCCAATGTCCTTCATCAAGTTATTTTACTGATTTTAGTTTTATTTGACTTTGTCATTTTTACTGGGACAGTTGTAAAGATGACGGTATTTTCTCACAGCCCCTGCTAGCAGCTCCTTGTCAATGTCAATTTTATTATATAGCACATGCAAAACAACAATGTTAGCCAAAGTGCTTCACAAACAACAACAAAGTAAATGAAAGATCAAACAACAAAAACCACAAAAATAAAAAGGTTAAGAGAAAACTAAAACCATGAAATGACACACCTACGAGGTTCTGATGGAACCCAAACGGATCTTGAATCAAAAGCCAGTGAAAAGTGAGTTTAGGAGGATTTAAAGGACTGCACGGACTCTGAAGGATGAATATAAATGGGCAGATTATTCCAGAGTCTGGGGCCTGCTGCACAAGCCCAATCCCCTCTACGCTTTAATTTAGCCCTCGGCTGCACTAAAGGCATCCGACTGGAGGATCAGTGCTCTGTTTGAGTTGTAAAAGTGCAAAAATTCCATTAAATGTCTGCCAAGTCATTTAAAACTTTAAAAGTAAGTAAAAGAATCTTAAAATCAATATGAAAATAAACAGGTCATCGGAGTACAGGTAAATCTGTAAAAACAGGAATGGTGAGGTCATTCCTTCTGGTTCCTGTTAAGATGTGCAGCAGCATTCAGGACTAACTAACTAACTAACTAACTAACTAACTAACTAACTAACTAACTAACTAACTAACTAACTAACTAACTAACTAACTAACTAACTAACTAACTAACTAACTAACTAACTAACTAACTAACTAACTGCAGGTGCTCGAGAGACGATTGTTCCAAACCATTGTAGAAAGAGTTGCAGTAGTCCAGTCTAGTGGTGATGAAGGCATGGATTAAAGTTTCAAGGTATTTAGGAGGAAAATAAGATGTTGCTTTGGCTAGTTGATGCAATTGATAAAAACTGCTTTTGACAACTGAGGATAATTGATTCTGGAGGAACAAGAGGGCCAAGAATTTCAGCACACACAGGAGACTGATTCCATATAAAACAACCAGTCTTGTTTTGATTCAAAGCCGGACAGTTCAGAGATAGCCGGTCTTTAAACGTCCTTTAGACAGTTAACAGAGGCTGTAGTGGGGCAGAAACATCTGAATTAAAAGAAAAACATATTTGGATGTCGTCAGCATAACAATTAAAATAAATGTGCTTTCTAAAAATTTATCTCAGCAACAAAACAAAACAGGGCCCAAAATGGACCCTTGAGGTACACCATAATGAATAGGTGCCGATGAAAAAGATTCTACATGGAAACAGAAAAGGACCTGTTCTCTGAATAAGACTTGAACCACACTAAAACAGTCTTAAGACCAACAACATGTTCAAGTCTTAATAAAAGGATGCTGTGATCAACCGTTATCAAAGGCAGCGGTTAAATCTAAAATAAATAAAACAACGAAGGAACCTGAGTCAAATTTAA
The DNA here is from genome assembly GCA_038048925.1 of Garcialebias charrua. NCBI lineage: Eukaryota > Metazoa > Chordata > Actinopteri > Cyprinodontiformes > Rivulidae > Garcialebias > Garcialebias charrua. The sequence goes on from JBBPBX010038198.1 coordinate 3,006, forward strand.
CCTCCTCAGCAGACACCACTATCAGAGCTGCAGAGTGCCTGCTATGTTACAATCAATAAGATAAAGCAAACTACCGTAGATTAAACGTTAAAGCATTAGCTGTAATTTGTGAGGGTTCAGGAAGAAATGTAATGTTCACTGATCATTCTCAACAGAATGTCACTGCTGATTAGCTCATATAGGTATAATTAATAGCATTAGACAACAATAAATATCACTAAGAATGATTGTTATTAGTAAAAACACCTACACATTTTCCCACTTCAGCTCCATTTCTGTATTTAGTTTCAATTCAAGACTAAATTTGTTACGGGGAGTTACAATGAAACTGAAAAGGTTTAATTCAACTCAATACTGTCTGTTTCAGACCAGAAGATTCAGAGGTCTTTTTGTTAAGCTTTTCCTTAGCTGCTCCTGTCTGCAGGGTCAGGCAACATGGGCTCACACTAGAACCTCAGGATTGAGACAGCAGCACTGAACACTGAGCTAAAGCAGCCCAGCAGATTCAGACAAAGTCCTTATACAACATTCTGAAATAAAACCACTGAAGCCAACAGATTACTCTAAATCTTGGGACCAAGAAGCCTCTGGAAAAAAAAAAACATGGATCCAACCAGGTTTCAAAGCAGAAAGGCTCTTAACTTTGAGACAACTACAGCAATTAGCCATAACATTATGACCACAGAGAGGTCATTACATTTATTAACCCCATTCATCCAGATACAATAGTGTTTTCTGCATGAATATCGGCCTTGCAGTAAAACGTTTTTGTTTTTTTAGGACACCAAAACACAAGTCACAACAGAAGTCACTCAGGGCACTGAACAGAAACATTCAAATATAAAAATAATAATTTAACATTATTTATCTGAGGAGCAGACTGCTTTGAATTTAACTACCGGTACATCACAGAACTCTTATCTTGAGCAAGCATGAAGGCGACAGTGGAAAGGAAAAACTCCCTCATGAGGAAGAAACCTTTGGCAGAACCAGGCTCAGGACAAGCAGCCATCTGCTTCGACCGGCTGGGTTTGAGAGAACAGATACACGGTGGCAGGTCAAGAACCACATGTTAAGATAGAAATGGTGTAAAATAAAAACTTCAATTTTAACAATTAATTTAAAGAAACGAGGTCAATTTGTCTTCCAGTAGTCTAAGCCTATAACAAGCCAAACCTAACTATAGGATTTATCAAGAAGGAAAGTCTTAATCCCAGTCTTAAAACTGGACAATGTGTCAGCGGCTGACACATTGTCATGGACAGAAACTGGAAGTTGGTTCCACAAGAGAGGAGCCTGATAACTAAAAGATCTTCTTCCCATTCTGCTTTTGAAAACTCTAGGAACCACAAGTAAACCTGCAGTCTGACAGTGAAGTGCTCTGCTTGGAAAATACGGAACGATAAGGTCTTGAATATAAGATGGAGCTAGGTTGTTGAGTGTTTTGTACAAAGTATGTTAGAAGTAAGATTTTGAATTCACTTCTGGATTTGACAGGGAGCCAATGGAGATAAGCTAAAACTGGAGAGATATGATCTCTCCCACTAATTTCAGCTGAGACACTGGCAGCAGCATTTTGGATCAACTGAAGACTTTTTAAATACCGGTAAGTATTTAAACACCAAGATTTAAAAAAACTACTTTGCAATAGTCCAGTCTAGATGTGACAAATGCATGAACCAGTTTTTCTGCATCATTTTTAGATAAGATGTTTCTAATTATAGTGATACTGTATTACACAGGTGGAGGAAGGTTCTGGTAACATTTTTAATGTGGGGGATAAAAGACATGTCCTGATCAAAAATAACACCGATATTTTTAACATTAGAGCTGGAGGCCAGATTAATATCATTTTAGGAGGGTGAAAGACTGAAAAATGTATTCCTGAGATGCTCAGGTCCAAAAACCAAAACCTCAGTCTTGTCTGTGTTCAAAAGGAGAAAATGTAGGGTTATCCAGGATTTTATGTTTAAGACATGCTTGTAGTCTGAGTAACTGATTGGATTCATTGGGTTTCATGGACAAATATAACTGTGTATCATCAGTATAACAATGAAAATGTATCCCATGCTGTTTAATAACTTTACCTAATGGAAGCATATGAGGTAAAGAGTACTGTATTGGTCCAAGCATTGAACCTTGAGGAACTCCATGGTCAACTTTGGTGTACAAAGAAGATTCATTATTTACATTTACAAATTGGAATCTATCAGATAGATGTGATTTAAACCAATGTAGAGCCGTTCCTGTAATTCCAATATCATATTAATGTCTCTGTAATAAAATATTATGATAAACTGTATCAAATGCAGCACTGAGGTCTAACAGGACCAGTGTAGACACCTGTCCATTATCAAAGGCTATGAGAATCGGTACTAATGGAAAAGGGGCAGAAACAGAAACTTACCGCTTGTGTATGTTGACCTGCGTCAAGAGTGAGTCATTGACAGACTTAGTGGAGATAATCCGGCGATTTTTCAAAATAAAAGTGTTTTTTTTTCTGTGCGGCCCAGTACAAATTGACCCATGGCCCGGTACCGGCCCACGATCCTTTGGTTGGGGACCGCTGCTTTAAACACAATCTGTGCCCTCATTTACCTCCATACACACATTCATCTAGCACTCTACTACAGCTCTACAAAGATAATCTGAACAAATCCTTCAGTATTCCTACACTGATGGAACACACATCAATGGCAGTGAGGGGTTCAGTGTCTTGCCCAGGGACACTTGGGCATGTGACTGCTGATGTAATCTAACCCCCAACTCTCCCATTGGAGGGCGACTGCTCTAACCACTCAGCCACAGACGCCCGTAAAATAAGATGTGGTAGTAGCTGAGAGTCATTAACAATCCAAACACTTTTTTTTGTGTGTGCCAATTTTCATCACTGAAGGCCTCTTCAAATAAACATCAGGATTTAGATTCATAAAGCCATTTTGCAATATTCAATGAACTGCGGTTCAGATACGGTTTTCCATCAAGGAGCACCTCTGTGCGTTCAGATCTGAGGAGAGATGCTCTGCCGTCCTGATCCCTCTGGTGCAGGAAACTAGAGAATGTGAGACAAGAGCGTCTCCAGCATGTATAATTGAACAGCTTTAGACAATCAGCTTTTCCGAGCGGCGGCAGCACAAAGATTAAAAAGATGAATGGCACTGAAGATAATCGTGCTACTCTTGTGTGACAGGCTGCTGTAACAGGTTGTCAAAATGACACAGCGAGTGAGACGAAGATGAAGACAGACTCATGAATGGGCAATTTATTACAATGTGGCATTTTTATTCAAATTCTATAAAAATAGATTTTTTTTGGAATTGTACTACAAAAAAGATTGTGATTAAATAACTTTAAAAGCAATACAGTATTGGATGTGTATAGTCTGCTCTCTGCAGTAACCTGTCAAGATTACAAATGGTCTTTCAGTCACTGAATCAGTGGCAAAAGTTAATAAATAAAATATAAAGAGTCAATTATTCTTTTCTTAAGGTAGTTTGGGACCATCTTAACCTTGACACAACTCCATCTTGATTTTTATGTGTCTGCACTGCAGAAACTGAGGTGATAATAGATCATTTATCTATTTTTAAAGGAAGTTTTAATGTGATGAAACTGTTACACTATACATCATTTATCTGCGTGAAGACTGACCCGGACACTAAGTGCATGATGATTTGCTGATCCACAAAGCTGCCATTACAAACAAACAAATTAATTAATACCAAGTTAAAAGACATGATTTAAACATGAATTTGTAACATCTACTTCTGAAAACCTGATCAACCTACAATTCCTTGAAGGAATGCATATTGCCCGCCACTTTTTGTGCTGCTGTTTTATACTGAGATTATCTTCTGATGGGAAGGAATGAAGTTATAGCCTTTTTTTGTGACATTGTTCAATTCAATTCAAAAATACTTTATTAACCTCAGAGGGAAATTAAATGTTGTGACTCATCATCCTGGTTTTATTATGCATGCTCTAATGAAATATTTTAAATAAATACCTGCAAAAATAGTTGAGTTGTAGCAGTTTTTGTATTTTTAGAGTCGATTGGCTGTGGCAGCCGACTTTAAAGTGTTTGACTTTAAAAGTTTTTTTTTTCTCAAAAATCTTTTTATTGTTTTGTTTTGGTTTTTTTTTTTTCAAAAAAAACATACAAATAACTCACAAATGCACAAAACATTAGAACAAACCTAACGAAAACACAAAAAAACAAATAAAAAAAAAACAATCAAGGTAACAAATATTATTCGATTACCGTGAGACAAAATTACAACAAAAATGCATTCAATTTGTTATCCCAGAGATAGATGGCAAGATTTTGTCGATGAGATTTAATCATTGTCCCCATGTTAAACGTAAAGTGAAGCCCTTGTTCTCCTTAGAGCTAGACATCCAGTCCTTAGTGATTCAGTTTCATACACTTTTCAATCAATACATTTGAACTTAATATAAAGTTAACACACTCAATGTTACTATCCCAAAGAAAGCATAGACTAGCTTAGTTTTACCATCCGTCATTCCTCATAAGTGTTCGTATTTTCCAAAAAAATCAAAAATTTATCCCATATTTTTTTAAACACATCATATTTACCCTTAATCATAAATGTAAGTTTCTCCAAGGCAAGAGAGCTTGATAATGTAGACATCCAAGTATTTATTTGAGGCCTAACTACAGATTTCCAGGCTCTGGCTATACTATATTTGGCCTGGACCAGACAATACATTATCGATTTTTGATCACTCTTATTTAATTTGATTTGAGTAGAGAAGATTCCTAGGATACACAACCTTGGACACGGATCAATTTTAGTACCGATAATGAGTGAAATTTTGTCCAAAACCTCCTTCCAGAATTTCTGAATCTCTGGACATTCCCAAAGACAATGAGTCAAAGTGCCTTTATCCCCACATTTGGCACATGTGTCAGGATTGTTGGGATTAAATTTATTTAGTAGTGTTGGAGAAATATATGTTCTCATCAGCCATTTATATTGGATTAATTTAAATTGAGTATTAATAGATTGCGTCTGTGCTTTCAAACAGGCCCTCTGCCATTCCTCTATTGATATATTACATTTCAAGTCCTCACACCATGCAATTCTTTTGTCTTCTGAGGAGGTCTGAGAGCTGTCCTTGATACTGTTATAAAAACAAGATATTAGACCTTTCCTTAACTGACTGTTTATTGCTAACTCTTCTATAGAAGTAAGAGTAGGTAATGTTATCGACTTTTGAGTACTTAAGATAAAATTTCTAACTTGCAAGAACTTAAAAAAATGGTTATTTGAAATGTTGAATTTCTGTTTCAAATCTTCAAAGCCGACCATTATCCCTTTATCAAATAAATCAGCGATTTTGCATAAACCCTTTGAATACCATGTTTTAAAACCCATATCTTTCCTACCTGGTTCAAATGACATATTGCCCCAGATCGGAGAAAACTGGGATAATATTGGTGTTTCATTTTTAAATTTATGTACATCGTACCATACTCGGATAGTGTTTTTAACAAAAGGGTTTGAAGTGTTTTTTATTAAATCTTTGCTTTTCCTTGAGTATAGATATGAATTTAGGGATAAGGTAGAGGTGTTTATATTTTCTATTTTTACCCACGGCAGGATAGTTGGTGAAAACCAACATGATGCACTAGAGAGTTGGGAAGCCCAGTAATACCATCTGAGGTTTGGTACCCTCAGTCCTCCTCTATCATATGGAAGGTATAGTAATGATAAACGTACTCTAGCTCGTCTGTTATTCCAAATGAATTTATTGAAGAATTTTTGGATTTTATTAAAAAATCCGTCGGGAGGATTAAGGGGAATAGCCTGAAAAAGATATAAAAATTTAGGAAGCACGTTCATTTTAAGAATGTTTATACGGCCAATCATAGATATAGGCAGGGTAGACCATCTGTCAATTGATTCTCTTATTGAGTTAGTCACCGGCGTATAATTTGCACCAACCAGATCATCAATTTTTGGAGTAATTTTAATGCCTAAGTAAGTAAGGCTGTCTTTTGCCACCTGAAATGTGGTTAGAATTGGTGGATTTTCTCTTTCAGCTTGATTTAAAAAAAGGATGGCAGATTTTGATTCGTTAAGTTTATAACCGGAAATATATCCAAACTCATTGATAATCTTGAGTAGTTGGGGAATTGAGCAATTCAGCTTACACAACATTAAAATAATGTCGTCGGCAAAGAGTCCAATTTTAGATTCAATATTTTTAATTTTGATACCGTGTATATTTTGATTATTCCTTATGGCAATAGCTAATGGCTCAATTGCTAGGATAAAGAGCAGGGGCGAGAGAGGACATCCTTGACGCGTGCCCCTAGCTAGATTAAATGGTTTGGATATTATATTATTAGTTATAACTGAGGCGTTGGGCTTGTTATAAATTATTTTAATCCAATTTATGAAATAACTTCCCATGCCAAATTGAGAAAGAACTCTATAGAGGTAATTATGTTCTACTCTATCGAATGCTTTTTCCGCATCGAGTGAGAGTAAAGCTGTATCGGGATGTTCATAATTTTCATGAATTATATTTAGTACGCGACGGATACCGTGATGTGCTTGCCTCCCTTTAATAAAACCATTCTGATCAGGATTAGAAAGATACGGTAAAAATTTCTCAAGCCTAATTGCTAGTACTTTGGATATTATTTTGGCATCAGAGTTTATAAGAGAGATTGGTCGGAAAGATTCGCATCTAGTGTGAGGTTTCCCGGGTTTAGGTAAGACTGTGATGATCGCGTTTCTCAATGAGGGAGGTAATTCTTTAAAGTTATAGCTTTCCGCTATCATATTATGGAGGGGCTGTAATAATTTGTTTTTAAATATTTTATACAAGTCCATAGGAATCCCATCTGGGCCGGGTGCCTTTCCTGAATTTAGTTTATCTATTGCATTTGAGAGTTCCTCTATAGTTATTGGTATATCCAGTTCTAATTTAGCTGTTTCACTAAGTGTGGGAGTGTTTATTGAATTGAGAAAGTTATTTAACGATTCTTGTGGTATGTGTCCTTTAGACGTATATAATTTTGCGTAATAATCTTTAAAAAGATCGTTAATTTTTTGAGGATCGCTAGTATTGTCATTTCCAGTTGTAATTTCATTTATTGCCCTCTCATTCTGTATAGCCTTTATGCGCCAGGCTAGAAGTTTCCCTGCCCTCTCTCCCCGATCGTAGTAGGATTGTTTCAATCTAAATATCTCTGATGTAGCTTTATTTGTTGATAGTTCATCATATTTTGCCCTCAATATTAGCAATTCTTTTTGTTTTTCTTTAGAACCTTTTAGATTTATCTCGAGCTCCGTCTCTTTTATTTGTTCTTCAAGTTTTACCATCTCCATGAGAGTTTTATTAACTTCGTTTTTTGTGTAGCTCATCATTTGACCTCGTATAAAAGCCTTGAATGCTTCCCATCTGATAGTTGCTGTAGTCTCAGATTTATTAAAGTCAAAGTAATCATCAATATTTTTTTCAATGTATTTCAGAAATTTAGGCATTTGTAACCAATGTGGTTTTAAACGCCAGATAGGATTACGTCTAATTACAGTTGATGGTGAAAATTTAAGTATGCATAATGAATGGTCGGAGATTAATATGCTATTATATGCACAATCTTTAATTCTCGCAACTAAAGAATTTGAAATTAAAAAATAATCAATACGGCTATAGCTATTATGGGTAGTTGAATGGCACGAATATTCTCTCTTAGTTGGATTCTGGATTCTCCATATGTCTCTTAAGTTAAGTTCAGCCATAAAGTGTTGTATAACCCGTCTACTTTTAAGGTGTGTTGAATCTAATCCTGATGATCTATCACGATTCGGGTCTAAAGTACAGTTAAAGTCTCCAGCACAGACTACATCCCCATGCAAAGCTGCAATAGAAAGAAACAAATTATTATAAAAATCAGGATCGTCTACATTGGGACCATATAGGTTAACCAAAACAAAGTTTTGGTTCATCAGTGAGGCTTGGATTATTATGAATCTCCCCGCAGGGTCTGTGATAACTTTTTTTATACCAATAGGTAAAGATTTATGAATCAAAATTGCTACTCCCCTGGCATGTGGAGAAAATGAGCTTGAAAAAACTTGACCTGGCCATCTTCTTCTTAGTTTAACAATTTCGTTCGCAAGTAAATGTGTTTCTTGTAAAAAAACCACTTTGGGCTGATATTGTTTAAGTCTATTCATTACTTTTTTGAGTTTGATCAGTTTCCTAAGGCCTCTTACGTTCCAGGAGATCACATCAACAATGGATTCAGTACTCATTCATTTAATGTCCATATATCAGCACTTTTTGTTTTTTGTCTCGGTTGTTGAAATTTACAATTTGCAATTTGAAAAACATAGTACCTTGAAAACATTGAACATTTACAAACATAAACACAAAACACTTTCCTGAGATTCCCCCCCAGTGGGGATCTCCGGCACCCCATCCCCTCTTTGTTGTGACTTGGCTAAACTACTGATCCTAGAACAGGAGCAGATAGACGTCCACTGAACAACTCCACCCACCACCTTAAACTATGAACCCCGACCATGTTGTATATAAATTATACCCCACTGCTCTAATGGGGAAACTTGGTCCAAAAAAAAAAAAAAAAAAAAATAATAATAATAATAAATAATAATAATAATAATAATAAATAAATAAAAAAAATAATAAAAAAAAAAAAAATAAATAATTAATAATAATAATAATAATAATAATAATAATAATAATAATAATAATAATAATAATAATAATAAAATGATAAATATATATATATATAAACATATATATATATACATATATATAAATTGTTTAAATAAAAATGAATAAATTAAATAAGAAAAGAAAAAATCAATAGTAATATACATATACACATACATACATATATATATACATATGTACATATATACATACATACACACATACACATACATACATACATACATACAAACATGAAACATATGTATTGTATATAAAAAAAAAAATAAAAAAAAAAACGATCATGTAGAATATTAATCATAATTAAGTCTATTTGGCGCCCTCTAGCCTTTAGTATGGTTACTCATCAGTCTGTTGTCTTGTTTTCCTTATAAATTCCTCCACCTCAGTTGGTGTGTGAAAGAGAAAGCGATTACCTTGGTGGAAGATCCTCATCTTTGCTGGAAAAATCAGTCCAAAGTTTATTTTCAGCTCACGGAGTTGTTGTTTCACCCGGTCGAATTGTTTCCGTTGTTTCACCACCTCAGCAGACAGGTCCGGGAAGAACATCACATGACAGCCTTTGTACATCACCTTTCCCTTCAGACGTGCTGCGTTCATCACTCTCATCTTGTCCTGGTAGTTCAGGAACTTCATGACGACCACCCGCGGTGGGCCGCCTCCGCCTGGAGCGCTCCGTCCTTGCAACCTGTGTGCCCGCTCGACAACGGGAGGGGACGGAAACGTGTCTCGTCCCAGGACCTCCATCAGCCAGGTTTGAAGAAAAGATGTCATGTTTTCTTGCTCTGATTTCTCGGGTAATCCCACGAGCCTTAGATTGGATCTCCGGTTGTTATTTTCAAGCTCATCCACCTTCAAAGTGAGCTCTTGGATCTTCTTCTGCATGGAAGCTTCTTTGCTAGTTAGCTTAGCCACGCCGTCTTCCAGGTCCCCAATGCGTGATTCTGCAGAGGTAAACCTCTCGAGGAACGTTCCGATTGTGTCTTTGATTTCTTGATTTGACGTTATAATCTCCCGTAGTTGTAGTGAAAAATGAGATTTCAAGGCTAGGATTGCATCCATAATGTTAGCTTCCGAGTTAGCTACAGAGGCCTGGGCGCCTGCGTTAGCGTTAGCCTCCTCACTGTGTTCGGTTTCCACCTCGCTGCCGGCGTCACTTTCGGGACTCTCTTTGGTTGTCGTTTTAACTTTTGGCTTTTGTTTAGCCGGCATCTTGAAATATCAAATTGAACCTCTAGCTTGTATAAAATATACTTAGCAGTGGTTAGATATCCAAAAATAGGATTTGTTGGTCGGAGCTCAGAGCACAGCAGCTGCTCAGTGAGACGCCATAACCGGAAGTCCACACAGGGACAGACTTGAGCACCAGCTACTTCCCTCTTTGCTCTATGTCCCATCTCCTTATATTCAGAGAGTCAGAGTCAGAGAGTCTTTATTGTCATTTGCACGCATGTGGTACATGTGATGAAAACGAGATTATGTACACGAGGTCCCAGTTACATCCAACAACAAATGAAAGAGAAAAACAGTAATAACATCTAGAACTAACTAAGAAAAACATCAACTAGTAATACACTAAGCCTAATATAGTGGGAATAAACAGCAGCACGAACATGAGTTTGTATGAGCAGATGGTCACAGATGAACACAGATGAACACAGCAACAAGAAAACAGATCAGCATCAGTATGATGTGATATTTTGCAGTGTTTATTTTTTATTTTATTTTTATTTATTCATGAGTCTAACAGCCTCAGGGTAGAAGCTGTTCCTCAGTCTAGTGGTTCTACACTTGATGCTCCTCAACCTCCGTCCTGAGGGGAGTGGGGCAAAGAGTGAGTGTGCTGGATGAGTGAGGTCTTTCATGATGCAGGTGGCTCTTTTCCTGCATCTGGAGGTGTAAATGTCTGTGATTGTGGGGAGACTGACTCCAACAGACTTCTGTGCAGCCTTCACCACTCTCTGCAGAGCTTTCCTCTCTTCAACTGTGCAGCCTCCATGCCACACGTTGATGCTGGAGCACAGGATGCTCTCCACTGCACACCTGTAGAAGGAGGTGAGAACTGGGCTGCTCAGACCAGCTCGTCTCAGCCGTCTGAGGAAGTAGAGTCTCTGATGACCTTTCTTGATCAGGCTGGTGGTGTTGTTGCTCCAGCTGAGGTTATCATTCATGTGTACACCCAAGTATTTGTAGCTGGAGACCACTTCCACTGCAGACCCACCTATTTTCAGTGGGGCATGGGTGTGTTTGTTCCTTCTGAAGTCCACAATCATCTCCTTTGTCTTCTTCACATTCATGTGAAGATTATTCTCTTTGCACCAGCTCTCCAGGTGTTCCACCTCCTGTCTGTAGCTGGACTCATCATTGTTTGTGATGCATCCCACCACCGCTGTATCATCTGCAAACTTAACAATATGACAGCCTGGAAGTGTGGCTGTACAATCATATGTGAGCAGAGTGAACAGAAGGGGGCTCAGCACACATCCCTGAGGAGAGCCAGTGCTGAGGGTTATGGTGGAGGAGGAGAAGTTGTGGATCTTCACGGACTGTGGTCTGTCTGTTAAGAAGTCTAGTACCCAGTTACAAATAGAGGGGCTTAGTCCAAGTGTAGATAGTTTGTCTATCAGAGTTTGGGGGATCATGGTGTTGAAGGCAGATGTGAAGTCCACAAAGAGCAGACGCACGTATGAGTCTTTCTGATCCAGGTGGGTGAGAGCAGTGTGGACCACGGAAGAAATGGCGTCCTCTGTTGATCGGTTCTCACGGTATGCGTATTGATGAGGGTCCTCATTGATGTTGACGGTTGCCTTGATGTGGGACATGACCAGTTTCTCAAAACATTTAGCGACTATCGGGGTGAGGGCCACTGGTCTATAGTCATTCAGACCAGTCACTGTGGAGCTCTTTGGGACTGGGATGATGGTCGCGGTCTTCAGGCAGGTGGGAACTGACTCCAGTGCAAGTGAGGTGGTGAAGATGTCAGCCAGCACCTCACAGAGCTGGTCCGCACATTCCTTCAGAACTTTCCCTGGGATGTTGTCTGGTCCGGTTGCTTTATGAGGATTAATCTTTCTGAGACTGCCTCTCACTTCTGCTGCGGACACCCTGAGATGCTCTTCATCTGGTGATGAGGTGAGTCTGGTGCTAGCTGGTCTGTTTGGATCATCAAAACGTGCATAAAACTTATTGAGGGCATCAGGCAGAGATGGGTCCCTGGGGCATTGTTTGTTTTTGCCTTTGTAATCTGTTATGCATTTAATACCCTTCCACATGCTCCGTGGGTCTTGTGAGGTGAACTGTCCCTCGATCCTCTGTGCATACGTGGCCTTGGCCTTCTTAATGCCATCCTTCAGTTCATTCCTGCTCTTTCTCAGCTCCACTTTATCTCCTGACTTGAATGCAGTGTCTCTGGCTGCTAGCAAGGCGTGAACTTCTTTATTTAACCAGGGTTTCCGGTTCGGGTAGGATTTCACATATTTTTTTATGGATACATTTTCAGAGCATGTACTGATGTAACCCAGGACTGAGGAAGCGTACAGTTCCATGTCCACTGAACTTCCATCAGTGGCTGCTTCTCTGAAAACAGACCAGTTTGTCCTCTCAAAACAGTCTCTCAACATGGGGGAACTATCTTGAGGCCAGATTGTTATTTCTCTTTGTTCCGGCTTTGAGCGCCTGAGTGGGGGGAGTTCTCTTGGGGCCAGAATCAGAGAGTCGTGATCGGAAGCTCCAAGCGGTGGGCGTGTCTTCGCCGTGTATGCTCCCTTTACATTTGTGAAGACTTGGTCGAGCGTTTTATCTCCTCTCGTATTCCTGTCTCCTCTCTTCAGTCCTCTCACTGTCATATTTCTTCTTGGCTAATCTCTTTCTTTGAATGGCGTCCTGCACTTCATTATTCCACCACCAGGTTTCCTTATCTTTCATTCTTTGTCCAGATGACACACCAAGTACCTTCCTACCTGTCTCTCTGATTACTGTTGCTGTAGTACCCCAGTCATTTGGAAGCTATTTCTTACCACCCAGAGCCTTTAACAGCTCGTCTCTGAATTTCTCACAGCATTCTTCCTTCTTTAGCTTCCACCACTTGGTCTTCTTCTCTGATTTTACTCTTTTTTTTTCTTCACAACAACAGTCATTCTACACACAACCATCCGATGCTGTCTGGCCACGCTCTCCCCTGCCACAACCTTACAGTCTCCAATCTCCCTCAGGCTTCCTCTTCTACACAGAATGTACCGTATTTTTCAGACTATAGGTCACGTTTTTTTGCCTAATTTGCATGCCCTGCGACCTATAGAGGGGTGAGACCTATTTATGGATTTTTTCCCATATTTTTAGACCAATTTTTGGCTCAGATATGACCGTTTTTCATTTTGGGAAACAATTGTGCAGTACCACTTTTGTCCGCTAGGGGACACTTCCAGAGAGTCCACCGGCCGTTTCCAGCTCATGTGTCTGAAACAAGACTCCTCTGCTCGGACTGACTCTGTCGCTGCCCGGCCTCCTGCTCTGGAGGTAACTACTGTTTGTCAGCTGTTTGTTAGCTGTTTGTTAGCAAGATAAGTCAAGAACCACAGGACAGATTTTTATCAAACTTACATAATGTAATCACTGTATGGACATTTAAAAGTGACTAGCTTTATGAGATGTTTGAGATTTAAAAAATCGTTCTTTTAGCTTCGTTGTTAGCGGTTAGCTACCGTAAACAGATACCTACTATTTAGATAAATAGCTCATAAACCACTCGGCGGATATTTTTTCAGCTTACAGAGAGTAATTATATGGGTTTCATTTACAAACTGTTGATCTGTAGGAGCCATTTGAGATACAATTCGTTTTTTTTTTTTCGTGTTTTTAGAGACGGGCTCGTCTCATGTTAGCTTTTGTTTTATTTCCGTGTATATTTTAGATTAGACCATTTCATGAATTTATTAAAGGACAACACCCACCGTGACAGTAACAATTCACCATATTGGACAATTACTGTAGTAGAATATGATGTCTATTTTCATTTTTGCATTTGGGCCAGGCGAGTATAAACAAAAAACAAACAACAAAAACAGATTCCCGGAAACCTCCGGAAACTCCGCCGAAGATTGCCGAAGTCTGGAGTGACGTCAATACAGGCTCCTCTCAGAAGGCAGGAGTGAGTTCGCGATGGAGGCTTATGAGAGTGAGGGCCTCGGATCTGCGCTCAGAATATGATAGACATCAGTGTGCGACCACAGGATTAATCAACAGGCAGATTTATTAACAAGGAATATTACAAATGTTTCGCTTTTTTTCCCCTCTCTCTCTCTGAGCATTGGAGGTGTTGGTGTTTCTGCGCGGGCTGATCAGTGCAGCCAGCTGTACTTTATTACTGAGGAAATATTAAAAATGACACGACCGGATTACTTGTAAAAGTTACTTTCCCTTTTTTTCTTCCTCTCTCTGAGCATTGAAGGTGGTGGTGTTTGCGCGCGCTGATCACTGCAGCCAGTTGTTCAATTATTACTGAGGAAATATTAAAAATTACACGACAACTTGTACAGCTCAGCTCCACGCCACGTTTGGAGCAGCGCTCCGGCTTCATTTCTGAACAAGTTTATTTGAGCGGGACCTACCTGCATTCACCTGTTGTCTTATGAATGACCCGAGGAGGATTAAATGGCAGGACCAGTAGCACTGGTCTGTGCAGGAATAGCGCGGGTTTGACTTATGAAAGGGGTAAAAAGCCGAGCCGACTTCATGAGGAAATTAACGAATTTGTCGCGAGCGAGCAAATTAAATAGTGTCCTACGTGGATGCGCGACCTCTAAATATTTCCTGGTGCAGTTGTGGGTACAGCTGGACCAGCGCTCTGTTTTTATTAATTTTTTAGAACTTTTTAACACCGCTGCAATAATGAAGCTACGTTGATGCATGCTTGTTATAACTCCGCATGCATTCAAGGCGGAAACTTCAGTGACGTCAATGCCCATATATGGAGAGGGGCAGATCTTCCCCGAGCTGCTGCTAAAAACTGCTAAAAAACATGAAATAACACATTTAGCGTTATTTCTCTACAATATAAATAAACGCTACTGTTTCATTATTTAATTAACTACTAAATATTAATGGCGATGCAATTTGAAAACATAGTGGGTCATGTCCTTTAAGGAACGGTTAAGCTCAGGAACCCTTGTGCTATAATGTCAGCTATAATTTTTAGCAAACAAATAATTGTTTTTACCGTGTTAATCTTCTTAAAAGCCTTGCTTTGGGCTCCTGTGGCAGACATTTGCAACAGAGCTAAACACTCGTCCACATTTCCGGGTTGTCTCAGCGGTGACGCGTCACGTCAGCGGTGGATGGCGCGTTACGTCGGCGATGACGTAGGTGCGACCTATATTCAGGTGCGACCCGTTTATGGATTTTTCCAATTTTTGGGCAATAATTGGAAAAAAACGACCTATATTCCGGTGCTATAGTCAGGAAAATATGGTAGTCGACCTGTGTACTCCTTCCTCCACTCTTATAGGTCACTCTATGCTCCTCCCTCTTTTGGAAATAGGTATTGACTATAGCCATTTCCATTCTCTTGGTAAAATCCACCACCATCTGTCCTTCCTGGTTTCTTTCCTTGACACCAAACCTACCCATCACTTCCTCATCCTCTGTTTCCTTCACCAACATGTTCATTCAGGTCTGCTCCAATCACCACTCTCTCCTCTAAAATAAACTCTAAAATATAACCATAAAAATGGTCAACAAAAAAATCTAAAACAAAAAAACGTGCATCCTAATGGATGGATGACCCTTAACCAGCCTCATGTTAAACAAAATGAGTTGCCATGTCTACAGACTAGCGAGTGTTAAACAGTGGAGGCCGGACCACCACACTGACAGCTTCATCATCCATTATGCTTTCTGTACTGGGAATTTGCAACAAATTTAGCTCAATGTATTTATGTTTCATAACTTTTGTATTCCTATCTTCAAGCTACTTTTAAAATGTAAAAAATCTGCATGTCCCACTTACACAGTGATGGACACACAGCTAAACAAAAAGCTAGCTCTGCTAACGTTAAACCACTAAACACGCTAGGCTTCAGGCTGCTGTTTAATTTGTTCTTTTAAGCATATATGTTATCCTGCAATGCTGAGCTTTGGAAAAATAACTATAATGAATAACGCCTTAAAATGTGGAAATCCCACTATTTTGAACACAGTGAAACTAATCAAGTTGGCTTTACTTTCTTCTTGTTTACCTTTTGGTTACATGTTAAACGCAATAAGAAACCTTTTTTATTTCTTTATTTATATTTGGTAAAACCTTTTTAATTTTATTTTATGTTTTCCATAGAGTTTAAAAGTCATTCATTGTCTCAGCTCTTGCTGACCTACCATGAAAAAACAACCAGTCTCTCATGTTGCCACACTCTTCACACAGGCCTCCAGTGTTGATGCTGAAGTGATGACTGGTTCAAGGGTGTGCATTTATTACAAAGCTGTGTGTAAACTGCACAATTTACAGCAAACTATAAACATTTTACAAGTTTATTTTAGGTAAAATTTAAAAAATGGTGTTAATAAACAAAATAAAGGATACTCTTGAAATCAAATCTATTATTGTTACGTTTGATGATGTGCAGTTTTCATCTGCTCTGCATTTGTTCCTGAGTCTGCAGTGCCATCTGCTGCTCTCTTATAGAAATCACACAAACCTCAGAGGCCATGAGTGGATGGGTCACGTGACGCATTCATGTCCACAAGTCCTCACCAATATTACCCAGTCGTGTTTATTTTAAGGTTTCATATTAAATTCTTATTTTATTTATTAAGTTTTTATTATTATTATTATTTTTTTTATCCTTTGTGTGTTTTAACAAAATTCTGTAGGAAAATTCTACCTACAGTACAACTGTATTAATATTCATCATATATGTCTGTGCATGTACAGGTAAACAAAATAAGAATATTGTGAAAAAGTTCAGTATTCTTTATCAATCATTGCAGAAAGTGAAACTCATGTAGAGACTTACCCTGATGCATGCTCAATAATCCAGGTAGAAAAATCTAAAAAAGCTAAGTCTGGTCCTCTGGACATTCAAAAAACAAAACAAAACAAAACAAAGCAAAGCAAAAAAATTTAGAAACGTTTCGTCTTTCATCCGAAAGACTTCCTCAGTCTGAGAAGCTGTATTCAGCTCAGTCCTATAAATAGCACCCTCCCACAGTGGATCAAAGACCTTTCTTTTTAAGCAGGCCTATTCTGCCTTCACATGATATTATCTTTGATCTTAGCTGATATCATTTTTGATTTTACTTGATTTTATCACTTGTTTTATTTTATTTATTTTTAAGCAAGCCTAATCTGCATCCACATGATTTTATTTTTGATCTTAGTCGATATTATTATTGATTTTATTTGATTTTATCACTTGTTTTATTTTGATCTTTGCTTTGTTACACTTTGTAGCACTTTGAGATTTTTATTAATGAAAAGTGCATTATAAATGGAATTCATTATTATTATTATTATTATTATTATCAACCAGTTGGCTGATGACAGCCGAAACCAGCTGCTCACATGATCAAGGAGGACCATCAGCCTGATGATGGATCGTTAACACCCTGATGGTTGTTTGCTATTCACAGAGGGCTGAGTGATACTTGCAATAATAGAGTTATTACAAGAAAAAATTATAAATATCCATCAAACATATTGTTTCAGAAACTACAGATATTGAAGTTTTATGACTTGGTTGATTATAGCATTTAGCGTTTTATGTATAGGGCTAATAAAAATACATTGCCGGGCTTTCACCCATGGAGCTCGGCCGGGCACAGCCCGAAGAGGAGACGTGGGTCCCCCTTCCCATAGGCTCACCACCTGTGGGAGGGGCCAAAGGGGTCGGGTGCATTGTGGAATGGGTGGTGGCCGAGGGCGGGGACCCTGGCGGTCTGATCCTCAGCTACAGAAGCTATGTAGCATATATGATGTAAATGCTAAAGATCAGACAAAGTGGTGATCACTCAAAAGTATTAGTAGCAGGCCAGTTATCAGAAGGTTCTAATGTTCGCCTCATGAAGGGTCATGGTTGCATTTGTATTTAAGAACACAAGGACAGAAAATCAGTGCATAAGGTGCTTTGTATTAAATATGATACAGTATTTACAATATGTACAAAAACAAAACAAAAACAACTGTCATCAATGTCATCAATCCATTCATTATACCAATAAACATGTTTCACCAGATGAACAGATCTCCCAAATTATCTAGACTAAATCCAAATGCTTGTATTAATCCCACAGTTCATGAAATACCAAGGCCAGGGCAATAGTCCAGATAAGATTGAGGGGTTTAAATGTAGTCAATGAAGACCAAATAAATGTTCAGGAGCCTTTAGCGCTTGTAAAGGTTTTTTGGGTGTGTGTGTAGGGAGCAGGCCACAGCATCTCCTACCGCACAAGACAACTCAGGTTCTGGCTCCGGGTTCTTTGGGCCTGAAGCCTAGTGGTAGCTCGCCATCATGGGAAACCTGGCCTCCATCATAGGAAATCTGGCCTCCCTCATAGAAACCTGGCCTGTACAACAGGATCAAGTTAACATCATTTTCTAGTATTAATATCAAAATCACTATCAATACCATACCATAAATAGTTTTACAAATACATAGGATAAATGTATTGATGATCTACATGTACATGATTTACTTTTCTAAATTGTTTATCATAATATAAATACACAAACAATTTCTAAATAGAGTACTCTTCACATTCATAGTCACTGTATGATTAAATGTTAAAGATGGCACAAAAGTACAACATAACCATTTAATCCATTAAATAGCGTTTGACCATTTATATTTAAAGGCCATAAGCCAACAAACAATTGCTTTAGCATGCTAATGCCAGCATTGGCATGCTACAAACAATATAAACACTCACCAGTTTGCTTGTTTCTGGTCTTTTAAGCACAAAACAGCAGTTTCTCACTGCTTAGAGACATCTAAAAGCTGAGAAGCATACCAGTAAGTATATGACAGTCCAAAAATAAATTCATCTAAAATTGTTTAATGCCCACCTGCAGCAGCTCTGAACTTCCTCAGTCACCAGTCACACACACCTGCTTTCCCAAATGATGGGAGGAGCCATGTTTTTCTATGAAACTCAAATCTCACAAAATCTCATGAGATTTCACACTTAGTCCCAAAACAGTGGACAAGGTGAAAGCATAAAATTGAGGAAATAGAAGCACCAAAATTGACTGGGTTACACCCTCCCCGCTTTAATTCGTGCACGTCCTCGTTGCAGGAGAATTATTGGACTTTACCAGTTCTGAGCATCTGCTGCAGGGACGATGGTTTAAAGCCTGAGTATAGGCATCGGATAAGCCCTGAAACAAGGTTTGAACAACAGAAATTAATGGGTTACCCAATACAGAGTATTGCAGTCGACTTGGCTGGTGACGCTGCCGGGTAGATTGTCTGAGGGCTATCTCAGCCTCAGCATCATTAGATGCAGTGGCAGAACCATTATATGTCAGATCCAATGATGACTCAGATTGTTCAGGGCCAAGACCTTCACCCTCAGCCTCCACAGATATGGTAGCTTCATGTAAGTCTTCAGTCATGTCAGTAAATATGTTTTCTTCCACAGGCAATTCCACGGATTCAGAAGGGTAAACTGTAGTGTTTTCCTCCATCTTTGGCACTTTTGTTAGTTCTTCTGCCTTATCGACAGACGTGAGCGGCTCTTCATTGGACAGTGGCAAAGACTCCTTAGCGTTAGGTATTACACATGCAGGGGCTGTTACTGAACCTGATGATGAAGGATCAGCATCAACAGTGTCACTTGGGACTGATGCCTTAGTAAATCTCACTGCATCACTGGACTCAACCAAGAGTTCAGGTTGGATGGTTCTTTCAAAGCATTCTGGAACATCTGAATCAGAATCCTCTTCTCCTTCCAGAGCAAAATCAGAGTGATTCTGAGTTTGGCTACGAGTCTTTGGTCTACGGTTAGGAGCAGGTACAGGGAAATCTACTGCACTGGCTGAGAGGAACCCACAGGGCAGCAGTAGGTCTCGATGGAGTGTGCGAGTTGGTCCATCCCTAGTCTCAGGTTTTACAGTATAGACGGGAAGATCACCTGCACGCTTGACAACAACATACACCTCTTGCTCCCACCTATCTGCCAGTTTGTGCTTTCCACGTAATCTAACATTACGAACAAGCACTCTGTCTCCAACCTCCAGAGCACAGGGTGTCACTCGCTTATCAAAGCGGCTTTTATTCTTTTTGGCAGACTTGACAGCACTCTGTGTGGCTAATCTATAGCTTTCCTCAAGCCGAGATCT
Organism: Garcialebias charrua; assembly: GCA_038048925.1. Taxonomy (NCBI): domain Eukaryota; kingdom Metazoa; phylum Chordata; class Actinopteri; order Cyprinodontiformes; family Rivulidae; genus Garcialebias; species Garcialebias charrua. Next base: position 23,071 of record JBBPBX010038198.1, read on the forward strand.
GAGGTTTTTAACATACTCTGAGTGGGAGGAAGATGGAGGTTCTCTAACTGGTAATCCAAAAGCTAAGTCAATAGGGAGCCGTGGGGATCTACCAAACAGGAGTTCATAGGGTGTAAACCCTGTGACCTCATTTCTTGTACAATTGTAGGCATGTACAAGGGGTTTCACGTACTCTCGCCACATAGACTTTTGCTTGGCTTCCAGTGTTCCCAACATATTTAGCAAGGTTCTGTTAAAGCGCTCGACTGGGTTCCCCCTTGGATGATAGGGGGTAGTTCGAGTCTTCTTAATTCCAACCAGCTCACAGAGTTCTTTGATTAATTTTGATTCAAAGTCTGGCCCTTGGTCAGAATGTAAGCGCTCTGGAATGCCATAATGGACCATAAAGTCATTCCAGAGACACTTGGCAACAGTTTTTGCCTTCTGGTTGGGAGTTGGTATGGCCACAGCAAATTTTGTAAAGTGATCAGTGAGTACAAGAATGTCTTTGGTATTGGCACTATCTGGCTCAATGGATAAAAAGTCCATGCACAGTAGTTCAAGAGGATGACTGGTCTTTATGTTGACCAGTGGGGCTGCTTTTTCAACCAAAGCCTTACGCCTAACACAACGTTCACATGTTTTAATGGTTCGGTCCACATCAGCTGCCATCTTTGGCCAAAAGAACCTTTGGCGTACCAGATCGAGTGTACGTTCTATACCCATATGCCCCATATCTTGATGGAGGGCTTTGAGGACTGTAGAGCGAAGGTTTGGAGGAAGAACCAGTTGGAAAATGAATTTGTCATCTTCCTGCCTTCTCCTATACAACACACCGTCCTCCAACACCAGCTTGCTCCATTCTCGCAGCAACAAGGGTAGCTCTGCCAATTCCACTCGAGCTGTGTGGGGAACCTTTTCACCTGTCTCAAGCTGATAAACTACTTCGCGGATAGCAGGATCAGCTTGCTGTTCTGCTTTTAAATCATCATGTGATAGAGATGGAATAACTGGCAAGCCGTACAAGTCTTCCTTGACATAAGTGTCTGGGATGACCTTGATGCTGGCTGATAAGGACTCAACCATGGTGATAGAATATAATGAGTCTGACTGGAGGTGTGTTCTCACCAGACAACTCTGACAAATGGCATCCACAATGTCAGAAGAAATCTCCTTAGCATTACCAGGTTCACACAATTGCTTTGTGAGTTGGTGAACTAGTTCCCACTCTTTGCATGGAAGATCTTTTTCTGAAGCTTCCCCATGAGAGCGCCTTGACAGGGCATCAGCATCTAAATTTTGTCTTCCAGCACGATACTGCATATTGAATGAGTATGTAGAAAGTGCGGCTAACCATCGGTGACTGGTGGCATCAAGCTTTGCTGATGTCAGGACATATGTGAGTGGATTGCTATCTGTAATGACAGTGAAGCTGGCACCATACAGATAATCATGAAACTTCTCTGTCACACTCCATTTCAAGGCCAGAAACTCAAGCTTATGGGCTGGATATCTTGACTCACTCTGAGACAAGCCTCGGCTGGCATAGGCAATTACTCTAAGCTTGCCTTCCTGCTCCTGGTATAACACGGCTCCCAGCCCTATTGTGCTTGCATCTGTGTGGAGAATATAAGGTAACTTAGGGTTGGCAAATCCGAGTACAGGAGCAGAGGTCAACTTCTCAATTACTGTATTAAAAGCAATTTGGCAATCAGTGGTCCACCTTTCACCAAAGGACTGTTTGGGATCAAGGTACTTAGCCAAAATACTTTTAGTCTTGGTGGACTGACGAACTGGTGCATAGCCACGTGTGAGGAGGTTTAGCGGTTTGACAAGGGTGGCATAGTCCTTAATAAACCGCCTATAGTAACCAGCAAATCCCAGAAAAGATCTTAGCTCTTTAAGGTTTCGGGGAACTGGCCAGGATTTTAATGCAGATATCTTCTCTGGGTCAGTTTCTACCCCCTTTTCAGACACAACATGGCCCAAATACCGCACACTGGTCTGGAAGAACTTACATTTTTCAGGGGACAACTTTAAACCAAACTCTTTTAGTCTGGTTAGTACTTGCATTAACCTTCTCTCATGTTCCTCAAGAGAGTCGGAGAAGACAATAAGGTCGTCAATGAACACAAGTACTTTATTAAGATGCAAGTCTCCCATACACTTCTCCATCAATCTTTGAAAGGTACTCGGGGCATTGGTTACCCCCTGTGGCATCCGATTCCACTCCCAAAAACCAAGAGGTGTGACAAATGCAGTTTTTGGCTTATCGTCTTCGTTCATCTCTATCTGGTAAAAACCAGATTTCAAATCCAACACTGTAAACCATTTGGACCCAGTTAAGGCCGAAAAGGATTCTTCCAAGTTTGGAAGTGCATACGCATCCTTAACTGTTTGTAGGTTTAACTTTCTATAATCAATACACAGCCTTACATCACCATTCGGCTTACGGACAACCACGATTGGAGAAGAGAACGGTGATTCAGACTCTCTTATAACCCCTGATTCAAGCAGGTCCTGTAGGTGTTTACGAACAGCTTCAAGATCTTGGGGATGGATAGGACGTGCTCGATGCTTGAATGGTGTCTCATCGTTGAGCTTAATGTGATGTTTCACTTTATTTGTACAGCCGAAGTCCGTTTCATGATGGGAAAATACTTCAGGCATGTTGTTCAATGTTGTTGTTATGCGCTCCTTCCATTCTGGTGAAATAGGAGAATCACCAAAATTGAACTCCAAACTAGTTTTCTTATGAGGCTTTGCTGTAGAGGCAACCACTTGTTGTGATAAGATGGTAGATATTTCACAAATGTCAGCAATAACAGACAAGGGTAGAATCCAGGTGTCTTGCTCTGATTCATTTTTGATGACTACAGGGACTTTACATGGCATGTGATGTGGAAGGGTGATCAAGCAACGCTGCACACATAGTCCTCCAGGAAGAGCTATAGACGGGTGTTCAATGATGGCCCATCTAACTCTAGACTGGGTGTCAATTTTGGCAGAACCTTCCAGGACCATTGTTTTCCCTGCTGGGATGAGGAATGGAGTTTGGCTCATTAGTCGCACAACCTCTGCACTTCCCATCTGGCTTTTCTTGTGACGCAGTTCCAGAAGTTTCATCACTGCTTTATAGCCATAAGCTTGGGGCTGAAAGGTGGAAAACTCACTGTCAATGTATTGAGCATACAATATCTCCAATGTGTTCATTCCAATAAGCACAGGTGATGTACTCTCTGGACGGACATCTGGAACAACTAAAGCAAGTGTTGAAACCTCAAAATCTGTTCCTAAAAAGTCTTTAGGGAAAGTCAACTGGAGTTCAACATAGCCCAGATAAGGCACAGATTGTCCTGCAGCCCCTTCCACTTCAAGCAGGTTGTTCAATGGCTTCACAGGTTGGTCAGAAAGGTTGTCGTTATAAAAAGAAACAGGAATGGTGGTCACCTGTGAGCCTGTGTCCAGTAGACAGTTACAGTTGGATCCAGAAATGTTCAGGATGGCAGAACATTTTGAGCCAATGAGCCCCTTTGGTAATTGGTCTGGAACTGTCTTTTCTATTAACTGTTCTGCACACCGAGTGATTTTCTTTTTATTCCTGGGACAAATTTGATCCCTGGCACCTCTTTGTCCCTCAAAAGGCACCAGACTTAGTTTAAATTATTTTGACGAAAGGAGGTTTGTTGCTTCTGGGCATGCTGCTTTTTCTTCTTGGTAACAAGGGTTGGATTGGGTTCGTTCTGGCACTGTGGTCTCATGTGACCATCTTCACCACATCTGAAGCAGTAGCCTGGTTTGGGCTGAGATGTGGTTCTGCGCGATGATGCCAAAAATTTATCAGGTTTTCCAGGGTGCTGCCTGAAAGTCTGAGTCTTGTGGTGAGAGGTGTTAGGCTGGTGAGCAGTCAGTAAGGCTAGCTGTTGCTGGACGTCAGCTAGCTGTTGGGCCAGTCTCTCCGTGGTGCTGGTCAGGGCAGCTAAAGTTCCCTTTTCTTCACCATTACTATGGGCAAACTGAGAATGGGTCGTAGCTTTCTGCTTTGTAGACCCCAGGTGCTGTTTCATGCGCAGGGCTTTTGCTGCTTCCTGGTCTTCTTCTGTACGTAAAAGGAGCAACAGTTCAGCAAAGTTAGGTGGCTTTACTTTTTTCTGTTTCAATTGAAGCTCTGCGATTAAGTTGTCGTCCCAGCACCCACGACAGAACTGTTGTAATAATTGACGGTTGACGTCAGCCTCTGCCACACCCCCTCTTTTCATTGCAGAATTCAGTGTAACTTGGAGCCGTTGGAGGTAGGCCGATGGTTTTTCTCCGACATCTTGGAAAGTATCCATAAATTTAGCAAACAGTTCATCACCATCCTGCACTGTTGCATATGCAGAATCAAGTGTCTCCAAGTACACAGTGGGCAGTGTGTCAGGACTTAGGTGCTTGACTATATCACCAGCTGGCGGCAAGAGACTGTCCACTATCCTTCTCGAACGCTGGAGATCAGACACAGCCGGGTCCTTCAGTAACAATTCCACTCCAGACCTCCATGTTTCAAAGTCTGCTTCATGGTTTGGTCTAGGCGCACGCCCTGAAAACATTCTGAGCCGTTGATGATGTGTAGAACTGTCTTCATTCTTTACAATGTGCTCCACGACATAGCGCTGGACCTCGGGTGGATGGAGATTTATGCTGGCAGTGGATCGTCTTGGTGTTGGCTGTGAAGTGGAACTAGATCGTTGCTGTGGTTCACTACCTGAAATTGGGACAGTGGTTAGTGGAACTGACCAACTTGTGACTGATGGTGGGACAGGTGATGGGTTGCTCATTGATGGTACTGGTGGGGACATAACAGCCTCACTATCAGTGGGTTGCTCTTTCACCAGAACAGCAGGTTTGAGTGCAGCAATAGAGAGACCAATCTGAGTCATCATTGCTGTTAGTACTTCACCATAATCCAAACCAGTCAGTTTAATAATAATAACAATAATGAATTCAATTTATAACGCACTTTTCATTAATGAAAATCTCAAAGTGCTACACGGTGCAACAGAAATTAAATGTCAATAAAACAAGTAATAAAACAAGTAAAATCAATAACAGTATCAACTAAGAACAAAAGTAGAATCATGAGGAGGTAGAGTATGCTCGGTTGAAAAGAAAGGTCTTCAAGCCGCTCTTAAAGTCAACCACAGACTGTGGGACCCTCAGACAGTCAGGAAGAGAGTTCCACAGGCGGGGGGCAGCCACACTGAAAGCCCGGTCTCCCATGGTCCTTAATTTGGTTCTCGGAATGTGAAGGAGATTACTGTTCTGTGACCGCAGCGACCGGGTGGATGAGTGTGGAATAAGAATATCCTTCAGATAATCTGGTGAAGCTCCATGTAAGCATTGATGTGTAATGAGAGCAGTTTTGTACTGAATTCTGTAGGCGACAGGAAGCCAATGAAGGTTATGAAGAATGGGCGTAATATGTTCAAATTTACGAACTCGCAACAAGATCCTTGCAGCACTGTTTTGAATATATTGAAGTTTCTGAAGGTTTTTGCCAGGGATTCCAATAAACAGGGAGTTGCAGTAGTCGAGCCTGGAGGAGACAAAAGCATGGACGAGCTTCTCAGCATCGGAAAAAGTTAGGGATGGGCGAAGTCTAGAGATGTTTCGAAGATGGAAGAAGCAAGTTTTAAACAGAAGCTTAATGTGATTTTCAAATGTAAGATTGGAGTCCATTTTTATTCCAAGATTTGTAACAGAGGTGGAGAGGGGGATGTCTTGTCCAGAAAAGGAAAGTGTTGTTATAGTAGATGTCTGTACCTGGTGAGGGGTGCCAATCAGTATGGCCTCGGTCTTGGAGCAGTTTAATTGAAGAAAGTTCTGATTCATCCATGCCCTAATTGCCTCCAGGCAGGCAGAGAGGGCAGTGAGTGAAGATGGAGATGACAAGGTGGAAGATGAGGATGCTCCAGTCCTGATGTAAAGCTGTGTATCGTCGGCATAACAGTGAAAAGAGGAGGTTTAGCCAAGTTCTGCAGATCAGATAGACATGATGAGGTTCTGCTTTGCACAGCACGTGTAGTGCAGACAGTAGGTAAATCAGAAATACAAAAAGAACCAGTGTGATCTTCTAATTCAAAAGTGTATGGTAACTCAGGCCGTAACATTTCTAAAGCGGCACTGGAACAAAATTCGACCACTAGTGACTCATGAAATTCAGAGTCAGGTTCAGAAATTATTTCAAATCTATTAATTTTGCCATACTGTTTTAAAAAGTCAAAAACTTCATCCTTACTGTCACTTACTGATATGCCCTCTACCAAGACAGCATTTGGGATTTTAATACCACATTGCAAAAACACATCCATTATGCAAGATAGCCAAATGAACCAAAAATACAGATTAAACAACCAAATAACCCTCCTGGCTAGCTCGCCATAAAATATTGTAGCATATATGATGTAAATGCTAAAGATCAGACAAAGTGGTGATCACTCAAAAGTATTAGTAGCAGGCCAGTTATCAGAAGGTTCTAATGTTCGCCTCATGAAGGGTCATGGTTGCATTTGTATTTAAGAACACAAGGACAGAAAATCAGTGCATAAGGTGCTTTGTATTAAATATGATACAGTATTTACAATATGTACAAAAACAAAACAAAAACAACTGTCATCAATGTCATCAATCCATTCATTATACCAATAAACATGTTTCACCAGATGAACAGATCTCCCAAATTATCTAGACTAAATCCAAATGCTTGTATTAATCCCACAGTTCATGAAATACCAAGGCCAGGGCAATAGTCCAGATAAGATTGAGGGGTTTAAATGTAGTCAATGAAGACCAAATAAATGTTCAGGAGCCTTTAACGCTTGTAAAGGTTTTTGGGTGTGTGTGTAGGGAGCAGGCCACAGCATCTCCTACCGCACAAGACAACTCAGGTTCTGGCTCCGGGTTCTTTGGGCCTGAAGCCTAGTGGTAGCTCGCCATCATGGGAAACCTGGCCTCCATCATAGGAAATCTGGCCTCCCTCATAGAAACCTGGCCTGTACAACAGGATCAAGTTAACATCATTTTCTAGTATTAATATCAAAATCACTATCAATACCATACCATAAATAGTTTTACAAATACATAGGATAAATGTATTGATGATCTACATGTACATGATTTACTTTTCTAAATTGTTTATCATAATATAAATACACAAACAATTTCTAAATAGAGTACTCTTCACATTCATAGTCACTGTATGATTAAATGTTAAAGATGGCACAAAAGTACAACATAACCATTTAATCCATTAAATAGCATTTGACCATTTATATTTAAAGGCCATAAGCCAACAAACAATTGCTTTAGCATGCTAATGCCAGCATTGGCATGCTACAAACAATATAAACACTCACCAGTTTGCTTGTTTCTGGTCTTTTAAGCACAAAACAGCAGTTTCTCACTGCTTAGAGACATCTAAAAGCTGAGAAGCATACCAG
>JBBPBX010038199.1:0-15000 GCA_038048925.1 Garcialebias charrua
GACAACAAAATTGGTGACAAAATAATCGATTTTACTTCCAAAATGTATGTTTCTGTATCCTGATAGAACAGCAAATGTGTTTTTATCCTGTGAGTCATGCAGAAACTCAGAGTCCTTATTAAACCACCTGACTGTATTAAGTTAGGACATTGTACCTTAATTGTACCATAAACTATCAATCCTAATAATACATTTACAGATCTGTCAGGGGACAAAGAAAAATGGTTGTGGAGAATTGAAACATTTTCAAATCAGTTTTGAGTTGTTCTAAAGCACATGTGTGAACTTCTTGGGATTCCTAAGACGTGGGACTCTTGCATCTTCTGCCACCATCACCTGCCACCATCACTGCCACTGTCTGTTGTGTGCTGCTGCCAGCTGCCTCTTCAAAGCTGGACTCATCATCTGAAAAACAAACAAAATAAAGTTTAACTGGACCCCTGATATGTTGAAATGTGTTAGGTTAATTATCTGGTTAGTTGGAGTTTTAATGTACAATACAGTATACAGTACTGTAGTTCTATGCTAGCACTACAGCTACTCTTATTTCTTATTATAATTACATTTTTTTTAACATATTTGTTGTTTCTAATTACTCCAGGTAATACAGTACAGAGGGTTAATGTGTTTTGAAGAGTCTAACTTACCACAAAGGATGCTTTGCTCCTGGTTAGCTTCCTCTCCTCAGATTCCTCTCCTCAGATTCCTCTCCTCCTCATCACCTAGATCCACACCGCTGCCTGCTGTGTTGGAAGTGGCAGATCTCTCATCAGTTCATCAATACGTAAAATAAAAAAGTGGTGGGGTCGTAGCCACTTGTCCCGTTTTTGTTTTTAGCTTTGTAGCACTTAGCTTTAAGCTCTTCCAGCGATCTCCAGCTTCTTCCAGCTTTTCATGTACTTGTTTGAATAACTACACGTTCGGTCAAGGCGTTCGATAGTTTTGAGCTATTTTAACGTTTCCATTACAAATGTTGCATCGCTCACCGACCAGTTTTACTTCCCCACCATGCGTTAGCATCTACCCACTAGCCAGCCCAGGCGGAGAAGTAAACACGAGGGGGGAGAGGGAGGGAGGGATGAGGGTGCGCGCAGCGCACATGCGCAGTCAGGACAGTTTCCCACAGTCCGGTAAAAGGAACAGATCATGTGTTTACATGCGCACACATCGGGCTACGGATCGGCGTAAACCACCCGTTTCGAACGGATCGCAAATTAGGTCGGATCACGCCGAATACACAAAAAATAACCCGACCGGGGTGTTTACATGACGGACTTTTGATCCGTTCGGCCGTTTGATCCGATTACTTATGTCCATGTAAACATAGCTAATGAAGGCTACTTATGGGACAGATCTGGTTTGCAGGCTGCGGATAGAAGTCTTCCGGATGGAAGACGAAACATTTATCCCTTTAAAGGACAACACCCACCGGGACAATAACAATTCACCATATTGGACAATTACTGTAGTAGAATATGATGTCTATTTTCATTTTTGCATTTGGGCCAGGCAAGTGTAAAAAAACAACAAAAAAACAACGGAGTTTCCGGAAGCATCCAGAAACTCCTCCGAAGATTGCCGAACTCCGGAGTGACACAAAAAAAGGATCCACTCAGAAGGCACTGCAATGGATCTTACGCTCCGACTTTGCCACGCAGTCATAACCAGTTATTTTTTATCCTCCATCCTTACACATGTAAATGTGACAGTGCTGCTAAAACCTAACTTCACCCACTATTGCAGCCGCGCACACTCAGAGCTCAGAACCGGACACTGAGCTCGACCCGCACACTCGCAGCTCAGAACCCGGACAGCTCAGAACCCGGACAGCTCAGAACCCGGACAGCTCAGAACCCGGACAGCTCAGAACCCGGACAGCTCAGAACCGGACACTGAGCTCGACCCGCACACTCGTACATGAGAACCGACAGTCATCACGGCTGCAGACCCGGACACACAGCTGAGACACATATTATGCTAACTAGCATAGCATTAGCATTATGCTAACCAGCCACAGGCTAGCGACACATTTTCATGAAAAAGTGGCGTGAATATTATGGTACATTTAAAAGCCTGCTCTATTATTCATTCTGTTCTGATGTCAAAAATTAAATTGAGCAAAGTCTTACCCGCAAAACCTCCCGTTTTCTTACAACTGTCGAGGTCCGGGCCTTCTTCGCTGCTCGGTCCTTGGAGGGGGATGAGTCCAGTTTCCAGGGAGAGGCACATTCTTCCTTCAGTCTCGTACCACTTTTCCCCTTAAATCCAAATGCTGGGCAACACATCGGTTCGGCATTTTCTTAGTTTTTATTCGTAACTACTCTGGTCAGAAATAAGAAAGCTAATAGTTGATCCATGGTGCTCGTTCTAACTCTGTTAGAATTCAAGGCGGATACTTGAGTGACGTCAATGCCCATATATGGAGAGGGGCAGACTTTTCCGGAGCGTTGCTGTTAAAATTTGCTAAAAATCTTGAAATAACACATTTAGTGTTATTTCTCTACAATATCAATAAACGCTCGTATCATTATGGACCTTACCAAGCTCCGCCCACAGGGCCTTGTTTCATTGGCTAATGCCCATTTCACGTCACAGCGCAGCTACCAGGCGCGTGACCGCCTCACAAACAACAGCTACATTAGCAAGAAACGCATGCTAATTTACCCTGATGCATGCTCAATAATCCAGGCAGAAAACTCTAAAAAAGTTAAGTCTGGTCCTCTGGACCAGAGGGATGTCCAGAGGACCAGACTTAACTTTTTTAGACATGCTAATTTACATTGTGAGCTTGTGCACGACCGCATTTACCGATACCGATACAACTTCTACACCTTGAAGCCTGTCTGTTACACAGTTTTACGTTAGCTGAAGAGATCAATATGCAATGTGTACCGTATCTAACATACATTAAAGATTTCATTCTACCTGAAAAGGCTTTTCACTAAACTGTAATCGTGTTAGCCACGCTAGCACCGAGCGCCGTGTATCAAAATTGCGTTGCATTCGCACGAGGAAGTTACAAAACTGAACAATTATTTCTTTCACCAGCAGAGAAGGGTTGACCTGCTTTTGAAACCTGCTAGTTAACACGCGGTCACGATGAGAGAAAGCCACAGTTCACTGAAAGTCTTGGATGCTGTTGAAGTTGGGAAGAAACAGCTCTGCTAACTACACATGAGCTAGCTAACACAACGAGCTCTACTGTCGATTTCACCTAAAACTGCACAAAATCGTGACACGAAGGCTGGATTTTAACTAACACACCGAACGGCTGAGCTCGTTAGCCCTCACAAAAGTCGCTGACGGCGTGTTTAGCAGCTAAAGCAGCAACGGCTAACCAACCACTTAAGGAATGAATGGAGATTACAGTTAGCATTAGCTTTGCGTCACAATTGAAACCGGCTCCATTAATCACAAATTAGTTAAAACCACTCTGCACATCATGTACTTGTCTATTCTAAGCTGCTAAAATAAGTCACCAGCTTGTCAGGTCCTCTGAATTACCTTTGAAGTACTTATTTGCCTTCTCCTTGAGTAGCTCTGCATCGTTAGCTACCTCCGCCATCTTCAGACCAAGGCACACTCAAACTTTTGCCAACAACAGAAATCACTGATTTCAAAAGTAACCCTCAAAACCATGAATGCCTGACTTACCCAGCCTTGCAGAACAATAAGCATCAGTGATCCTGTCCACAGCTGTAATAATGCTGAGCGTGTGAGGAGCTGCTGTTTTCCTCATCAGACGGTTGGAGGTAGCCTGGTTAAAACCAGACCCTTGTCCTTCACTTCGCTTCGGACTAGGGTCTGGGACTTCTCCATTGAGAAACGATTCTTGCTGGAAGCGTGGCCTCTGCCTGAGGAACAAAACCATTGGATCTTTGAAAAATTTTGAACAGGGAAAGCATTCTGCTCCCTCCCCCTCTGTGCTCTGCTGAACTTGACATCTGCTCCGCCTCCTGCTGCTATTTCTCTCGCTGCCTGCATATTCTGTGTTTATATGTTATAAAACGTTTGAAAAAAATTAAATAAAACCATGTAGCGCTGGTCCAGCACACCAGAAGACCAGAAAATATGCAGGGATTCGGACAGCAACGTAAAACCTGAGTTTAATTCTCTCGTGACAACCTGAGGCACTTCCTTATTCTTTGCACTCAGCGGAGAGAGAGGAGGAGGAGGAGGGAGCGAACTCTTGACTTTTGGCCAAAAAAACAAAAGAAAACTCCAGATAAGGGATTAAGAAGGGGAAATTAATACATTTGTGTCACATATAAAACAGTCCTGCATCGCTTTGAATGAGAACATGCGGCTGCTCGCTGGCTGCGCTGGGACAGGTGGGGGCGTGGGTTAGGGGCCAAAAACTCCGCCCCTTCTGTTCTCTGATTGGTCCGGTCAAAAATCTACCGGAGAAATCGTTGTCTATGGGAGAAGTCCCAGACTGAGCAGTGAAGGGAAATGAGAATTGAGCGGAGCTGCGTAGGAATGGCGAGGGCCAGGCTAGGTTGGAGGCATCGCGTGTCTCAAACAACTTTAAAACGTCCCAAAAAAAAAAAAAAAGAACTTGTTGGTTCCCCTGTCCATTGTCGTGGCAGATATTTTGTTGGAATCTGGCAGAAATTATACACTATTCGACTCAGAAATACCCTGCAGAGAGTCAGTCGACGCCATGTTTCCAATGCTGCGCGAGGGTTTGTTTGTGAGGTAAGCAGCCATGTGGGAGCTTAGGGGGCGTTTCTGGGCGGAGCTTGGTAAGGTCCATTTAATTCACTACTAAATATTAATGGCGATGCAATTTGAAAACATGGTGGGTCATGGACTTTAAAGAAACTGGTCCAGATGAAATGGTTTAACCCAGGGGTGCTCATAACGTCGATTGCGATCTACTGGTCGATCGCAGCATGACAATTTTTTTTTTGTCAGCCTATCAAACATCCAGTCACTTGATTGACATACAGGGCAGCCATTCACAACCCTCATTCTCTCAAACCAGGTCTTGAGAGATTTTCGGGGAAACACCATCCCCGCTCCCCCACCCCTGAAGGTGTGAAGTTCTCCGTGTATGAAGTTGCACATACAGACGGCTGCAGTCCAAAGTTTTTCTGCACTAACAACAGATTTAAATAATGGCAGAGAGCTGAGTGTTTTTCTGCTACTCACCCTTTTTCAGCATGCAGGAGCAAAACTAATAAAATCCAGGGTCCAACGAGACGTTATTCACCAGTTTGGACGTAGCTGTGATCATGCAGTCGCTGCATGCACAATGAATACAGCTGAGCCCAGGGTTGCCAGATAAATTTTAAAAATGCCTTATTTACCACCTCCTTTTCTGTACGTGTTCAAGAAACACAACACAAACTTCATCTTGCTCAAGATGAGAGTTCTGCAATGGAGTTAAATTCAAATCAGTCTGCTCCTCAGACAAATAGTGTTAAATTATTATTTTAAGAATGTTTCTGTTAAATTATTATTTTGTATAAATGTTTCTGTTCAGTGCCCTGAAATTACCGGTACTTCTTTTGTGAATTGACGCTATTTAAATAAACGGAATTGAATTGAATCTTAGAACATCTTTACTCAGCACACACGACAGTTTAGGTCAAAATACAGGTAGTCCCCGACTTACGAGCGAGTTCTGTACTTATGAGTTGCTCGTAAACCGAAAATTCGTAATTCGGGACTACTTTTTTTTCTTCCCTTTTTATATACCGCACGAGCACGTACATGTGCGGTAATGAACAGTTGCAAAGCATTTCAACTATCCTAACACTTTAAAATACAGTATTAATAAAAAATATAAAAAATAATTTCTTACTTTGAGCTGAGCTGTTTGCCTCCCTCCGCTGTGTTACGTCCGAGCTCCCAGGCTTCCTGTAGCACCATGCAGTCCAAACCCTTTACAGGAAGGACTGTTAGTATGCTATCTTCATACATTTGGAGCCAGAAAAATGTTTTAATAAGTTTTAATAACTTACCAAAAGCCGTCTGCCAGCGCCGCCATTAGCAGCACCTGTTAGCATGTAGCCCCACCGAGTCCGCTGCGCAGTTACGGGCAGTCCAGTTTAGCTGCAGCTTCAAAAAGGCTGTCGGCTTTGTTATTCCAAGTTAGCTGGGTGTCCCCCGATATCTTCTGCTTCCAGTCCGACATCGAGGCGAGCTCCAGGAACCTCTGATCGCACAAAGCCGGCTGTCGAAGCTGCAGCTCTGGTGCTGGGGTCCGCTTTAGCATGTTAGCCTTAGCTCATACCATGAGCTGCTGGTCTCGCGCGGTGCTGTGGGAGCGATCGGCGGAGCGATCGCGGCTGCTGCTCCAGTCCTGAGACATTCACAGAGTTCAGGGAGTGTTTCCAGTTAATTTATCCGTATGAGGCATCCTCTTATGGGAGAAACAGTCCTCCAAAAGCCGACTGCCGAGTGCCGAGACTCTGGAACTAATGAATGTAAAATGGCGGAGGCGGTATTTCCGGTTCCTGGTTCCCGCAGGAAGTTGTTCAAAAAAGCACGAAATTATTAAAAAAAAATAATAATAATGATACTTTACGTATTTATAAAGCCATTTAAAACATTCACAGCTGCAACAAAGTGCTGTACACATGAAATTAAGAACATTTAAACACACCAAAAAAATAATAATATATGTTTTTTTTTTCATATTTTTATTAATTATGATAATCTCGTAAAGTCGGACGCTCGTAGGTCAGGGCGCTCGTAAGTCGTGGACCACCTGTACTATCATTTTAAAGTCACAGTACCTGTACTATAGTTCATAATTTCTTATCTGGTAACCCGACTGACATGGAAACTACAGCATTTTTCATGTAAACCAGCTTATTTTTTGTTTATTACCCCCAATAAACATTGAAAATAAACTTTCCACAGGTTGTTCTAAGTATCATAGCGCCAGTGGTCTCCAGCATGTCCTGGGTCTCCTCCCAGTTGGACATGCTCCAAACACCTCTCTAAGGAGGCAACCAGGGGGCATCTTTACCAGAGACCTGAACCGAGTCAGTCGGTTCCTCTTGATGTGGAAAAGCAGCAGCTCCATTCTGAACATCAGCTTACCCAACGTTGTGAGCTAGCATTTAGTAACACAGCTCTAAAATGACTACTTTTTAAATTTCAGCTTAAAGCTAATGTTTAATATTAATGGACAGGAATAACAATATTTCTGACAAAATAAAAAAAATAATAAAAACATTTAAAGCTGCTATATGTAACTTTTCTAACAATTTATTTTTAACATATTTCTTCACTCTGTCACTAGATTGATGTTAGAGAGGTAATCTCTGAAAAAACTAAAAAAAAATATTGTCCCCTTTCTTCTCCAGGTGGTAAATAAGCATTTCTAAAAAGAAAAAGTGACCCGCCATTTTCCAGCCAATAAAAACAAAGTTTGTAACCAGCCAATAAAAACCGAGCTTGAATTTGAATCAGCCAATAAAAACAGAGCTTGAATTTGAATTTTAACAGACCACAAGGGGGCAGAGCCATATATGGCTCTGAGGGGGAGGGATCAGAATGCTTTGCTTGTTGAAATTTTTTCTAAGTGCTGATGTTCTACAGAAACTGCAGACTGAACCTTTTAAAGTGCATCTTGGTTCTTAAGTTTTAGCAATGAATCGGCTCTGCAGATTCTGGGCCCACACAGGTGAACCATTGCACACACAGTTTGTTTTCTTGTCTTTAAAAATAAACTTTGGACAGAATATATCCACAGTTGTGTCTGCACTATGTCAGTGTCTGATTTCACAAGTCTTCTTATACCCTACCTTAGATAAATGTTACAACCAGTACATAATTTAATTTTTATGTATATGAATGCGTCTGTCAGTGCCCTGAGATGACCTCTGGTGTGACTTGGCGCTGTATAGTTTTAACCTAATTCTGCAAATCTTGTCTGAAAAGTTTGGTGCAGCAAATCTCTTGCACTCAAACTTTGAGACGGCAGCGAGTTAGCAGTGATGCACAGAAGCATTTAATGGCCAACAGTTGCTATTGAGGAGATGGAGACATTAAATGGAACTTCTTTCATCTCTTTTCAGAAGCGTAGACCCATCTTTGTACAACGTGCCGAGCTATGAGGAGGTCATCGGCAGCGGAAACTACCCCGTCCGCCAGAGCAACCTGAGGCATAGCACCTCCCAGCTGCCGTCCTACGAGGACATCCTAGCAGCCGTGGAAAACGAGGGAAGGGACCAGCCTAACAACTCCACTGAGGACGCCCCTCTTAACGATCAAGGACCGACCTCTGTTCCACCAGACGCCGAGTCCGGTGCCGAGTCCTCCGGCCTCACGCCGACCCCCAGCCTGCCCACACGCAGCGCCAGCCGAGCCAGCCGTTTCCTGAAGCCCCTCCGTGTGAGGAGAATAAAGTCGGACAAACTGCACCTTAAAGACTTCCGCCTCCAGATCCGCAGCCCCACGCAGAACCCTGTGACCATTGAACCCATCACTCCGCCCCCACAGTATGAAAACAAGATGTCCGAGCTGCAGTGATGACCTGATGATTCCCCAAATGATGAAATGTTGAATAGATTTAGATTTAAAGGACCGATCTTGATATTTGTAGCTTCTGGTGATTTTTTTAAAAATTTTTAAATTATTGTAGTTTATGATCGGCATATTTATTCAGTCATAATACGGTTTTACTTCTGTGAAAAATAATCCCCGTTAAGATTTTTTTTAACCATATTTTGTCAAAAATATAACGTTTTAGTTTTATTTATAAGCCAAGTTGCATGGTTATCTCTACAGAAATACTGTTGTGTTGTTGCTTTAACATAGACATATCAAACATCCTGTGGTTTAAATGCAAAAGCTGAAAGCCATTTATGTAGGAAATTTTTAGAAAGTTTAAAAATTGGCTATAATTGAATTCAGCCTTTGAAAGCCTCAACCTCTGATTTTAGTGTGTTTTAATCTTTTGTCATTAAAAGTCTTTCAATAGAAGATTTCAAAAGAAAGGAGTGGGAAAATGATTTTAAAGCATAAATGAATACAGTAGTTGGAAGTGTTGTGAAATTAACAAATTTTGCTTCGTGAACATTTAGTTTGTTGAAATATGTTTTAAGTGTTGCAATATCTGCAAAATGGTGGTGAATGTGTGTTTTTCTATTTCTTTTAGGTTCGGATCAGTTTTCATCGGTTCTATTTTATTCATTGTTTGTGTTTATTCTACCAAAAAAAATCTAAACGAATCCTTTTCATAAGTGGAAACAAAAAAATTGTGTTGCAACCTTTACTTTTTTTAATATTATTTTGCATGTCATACATTTTCCAGTTGTATTTATTTGGTATTGAAGATAATTTGTGTTAACTTTTGGTTAATAAAATTGATTTAAAAAAAAGTGATGTGATTTTTGTTGCAAATTTGGTCTAAATTTGAATTCCATTTTGTTTCCATTTACTGCCCCCTAGTGGCTTAAAAAGTCAATCTTGCATATTTTACTTTCTTTTTGAATATTTACTGTAATTTCATCTGTACACGTTAATAAACTATACAGAGGGGTAATATTGTGCAAGTGGCAATAAGGTTTTCTAGCAAATAATAAAGATAAAATGTTCTACTTTGCTTTGTGTCAAAGACCCTTTTAAAAATAAAGGCAACACTGAAATGTTAAAACACTTTTTAAATAAAATCTTGTGAATGTCAAATGAAATAAAAGTTGATCAGCAAATTGTTTAAAAAGCTTGAAACTGGCGAGTTTCATGCAACAGTCAGGGTCTGAAGTTATAACGTTGGTGCTTTGATTAATTTATTTTTGCAAAGTTTAAAATGTTCCCATATAATTCTCATAATTCAAAAGAAACGTGACATTTCTCAAGTTTTATGCAGAAATGTAAATGTCTAAAGAGGTGCTGATTATTAATGCAATTTATTAATGTACACAAGTTTAAATTCACTTAAAATAGTCAAATGACTCAAATCAGTCATTTTACTTTTATTTTTTAGAGTTGAAGCATGAACTGCATGAAAACACTTGGTGTTTTAAATGCAACTATAATGACCGTAACAAGCTTTTTACGTAAAAAAGTTTTTCAAAATTTTTATGCACATTTTAACGTTTTTTATTTCTTTCCTGTGGGAAACATCAATAACATGTAAAAAATAGTTTAGTTATGATCAAATTATTTTAATCTGTTTGGATTGTGCAGCAGCAAAGCCTCCAAATTTCCTTTTTTTTTTTAAACATGTAAAAAATAGTTTAGTTATGATCAAATTATTTTAATCTGTTTGGATTGTGCAGCAGCAAAGCCTCTAAATTTCCTTTTTTTTTTTTATCTCAAACACAAAGTAAAGCATTAATAAAATCAATCACTTAGAACATAAAATAACACTTGCATGCAAAAGCAACAAAATGCTAATGCACAAAATAAAAATTGCACCAATAGAAAATGCTCACAGTCAAGAAAACTGACCAGTCATTATATATCAGCAGCAGAATGTTCAATCAAATCAATTTTTTTATTTAGATCAGATTCTTTAAAATTAAAAACTGAAACATTAGGCTATAAAATCTGCACGGTTCAAGTCTTTTTCTCCTTTAACCTGATATCTGTTACAAAAAAAACAGCAAAAGATCATTTTAAAAGTCGTGAGTTTGAATTTGTATCTTTTCTGTCAACTTCATTTCAGCATCTCCACCCTCGCCTCCTTTAGAAGTTCTTTTTTTTTTTTTTCCTGTGCAGCTGCCATGCAGCAGAGGGAGGAACAGCTGGCTGACGGAACAGCCAGCCCGGGGAGTCAGTCACATTCCTGGCTGGGATTCAATGACTGAACCAGACACAAACAAACACACACACACACACACACAGTGAGAGAGAGAGAGAGAGAGAGACTCACACACTGAGTGAGTGAGTGAGTGAGTGAGTGAGGGGGGAGACAGGCGCAGAGTGCGCCAGCAGACTGTGAGCAGACGACGCTTGTTTGGGGCGCAGAGTGCGTCAAACCGCAGGACGCCGCTCATTGTGCGGGACAACACGACTCTGCGTTGACGACTTTATCTTTGCTTCCGCTCACAGGAACCCTGTGATTTGAGCAGTTTTGTGAATGGACGCGTTGGGAAGCTTCTCCACCGACATGGACATGCGCCTTTCCGAGCGCATTGCCGGATGCTGAGGTCCCCCCCCTCTCCCCCACTTTAGTTCCAGTTTTTCGTTTGGAGTTTTCAACTCTCGTCTCCAAAAACATGGAAGGCACGAGCTTCCAGCCCCACCCGGGACTCCAGCAAACTCTGAAGCAGTTCCACCTCAGCTCCATGCGCTCTCTGGGCGGCCCCGCGGCGTTCTCCGCGCGCTGGCACCAGCAGCAGGACGGCAAGTCCGCCGACATGCTGCTGTCCCTGCCGGTGCCGGCCCAGGCGCCCCGGGGCGTCATGTCCGGGCCGCTCTTCATCCCGTCCGACCGCTCCACGGAGCGCTGCGAGACGGTGCTGGAGCGCGAGCCCATCTCGTGCTTCGCGGTGGGCGGCGAGAAGCGGCTGTGCCTGCCGCAGATCCTCAACAGCGTCCTGCGGGACTTCTCCCTGCAGCAGATCAACTCGGTGTGCGACGAGCTGCACATCTACTGCTCCCGGTGCACGGCGGAGCAGCTGGACATCCTCAAGGTGGTGGGCATCCTGCCCTTCTCCGCGCCGTCCTGCGGGCTCATCACGCACACGGACGCGGAGCGCCTCTGCAACGCGCTCATCCACGGCGGCTCGTACCCCGCGCGCCGCCACAAGGAGCTGCTGGGGGGGCCCCCCCTGGAGCTGCTGGGGGGCCCCCTGGAGCTGGAGCGCACCGAGAGGAGCTTCAGGGTGTACCACGAGTGCTTCGGCCGGTGCAGGGGCCTGTTCGTGCCGGAGCTGTACGCGGGTCCGGCCGCCGCCTGCGTCCAGTGCCTGGACTGCAGACTCATGTTCCCCCCGCACAAGTTCGTGGTGCACAGTCACAAGAGACTGGAAAACAGGACGGTCCACTGGGGCTTCGACTCGGCCAACTGGCGGGCCTATGTGCTCCTGGACCCGGACTACACGGACAAGGAGGAGAAGAGTCACCTGGAGCAGATGCTCAAAGGGTTAAAGAGAAAGTACGACGTGATGGGGAAGGTGTCCAGTAAAGCCTGCAGAGTAAGTGCACGTGTGTTGTTTGTGTTTGTGGAGGTGTCTCAACTGTCTTCCCTCTGCACTGATTCTGTTTCCCTCCTCATCAAACCTGACACATGAGTTTTCCAGACTTTCCTGACTCGTTTGGTCCACCATAAAGTCCAGCTCACCTCACAACCTCATTGATCCCCTGCCCCCTCCCCAAGGCTCCATTCTATCACCTAAGCCCCCCTCTCTCCCCTCAGGGTAACCCAAGGTCATCTGCATTATAATGAGTGAACTCTCAGAGATGTATTTATGAGTGTGTGTGTTGTGGGGGATCAGGTCATAAGGTGGGGAAGGGGTGTGATGAGGTTCAGATTATGGAAATGTATACAGGTTGTCCCCAACCTACGATGTCATCGACATACGAGGTTCCGGACTTACGAGCGGACTAACGAACAGTAAAGTTGTACAGAAAATACAGCACTGGTATGTGTTTTTAGATGAAAGTGTGTTCGCTAACCGTTTGTAAGCAAAGTTCTGTGCATGTTTATGAACCAGTATGTACGTTTGTGTTGAAAAACGGGTGTTCGGCGCAGCGCTAGCATAAATTTTCCGACTTACGACCAAAAATCCGGACTTACACGGGTTCCGACATACGAATTTTCGTCTTACGAGCGATTCGTAGGAACGGAACTCGCTCGTAAGTCGGGAACCACCTGTATATGTGTGAGGGAATAAAAGCATGGGGGTGGTGGGGGTTTGCGTGGGTCAGAGATGTTTGTGGCCAAGAGACGAGGTGGCTGATTCTTCGTCACAGAGCTGTGGGACTCTGATCTGATGCATCACTGGTGGCTCTGCTGCAGTCTGAGGCCGAGCCAAGAGATGTCTCACACAAGGAAAGCTCAATTCTTGGTTAAAAAAAGAAAAGCAGACAAAAATTTTTGCTGATAACGTTTATGTTTTGATGGTCCTTCAACAGGATTCTCGTTTTTCGTCAAGACTTGTGCGCAGTTGAGACGTGACATGATCTTGACCACCCCAAATCTGAAAAAGTTGGGGCCCGTCGTCATGTAAAATATAAATGAAAACAGAATGCAATGATTTGCAAATTTCATAAACACATGTTTTTTTTTTATTAATTGAAAATGGAACACGGTGAACATCACATGCTAAAATAAACTGTACCCAAAAAAAAGCAATCCTAAACGTGATGACGACACATCCCCGAAAAGTTGGAACTGGGACAACAAAAAGCTCAGTAGCAAACGGCAGAAGGCGCAACCTGCAACTAATGAGGTTAACTGGCAACAGGTCAATACGAGGACTACCGGTAGGTGTAAAAAGAAAGCAGACTCTCTTAGAAGTAAAGACGGGCAGAGGTTCACCAGTCTGCCCAAAAAGTCTAAAAAACTAGAAAAAGTAAGACTTTGACAATCCCATCATTTACAGAGACATCAGTCTGGAATTGTTCCAAATACAGGGGTTTTTGTAGACTGATGAACCTCTGCCCATCTTTACCTCTGAGCTATTCAGATTCTCTAAAAGGCTCTTTTCGCACCCAGTCCTGTTGCCAAGTTGCAAGTTTCTCCTCCAGCTCTTTGTTTTTCATATACTTAATCAATTTATAACCTATTGTTGCCCCGTCCCAACTTTTGTAGACGTGTTGCTTCCATAAAATTAAAAAAATGCCTTAAATTTGTCTACAGATGGTCCAGCTTCTTATTTGGGGGGAATTGCAGTTGCATGGGCGTAGCCAGGATTTTATGAGGGGCGGTTCGTTTAAATAAAAAGTGGACCTGAATAAGGCAACACGCCTCGGTGGTTGACTGGAAGAGCATCGGTTTGCCTCTCCAAACTTTATCTTGACTTGGGTTCGATCCTCACTAGTGCTGGGCGATATGGAAAAAAATCATATATCACGATATGGACTTTTTTATATCGCAATAACAATATATATCACGATATACCACAATTAACACTAGCAAACCCAGGGGGAAAAAAAAACACTAGAACTGCCATGAGTTTGTCAAAATGACAATTCTTCCATTAGGTGTCTTGAGCCTGGGGGTGGATATCTTTGTTTGTGGGTAAACATCCCCTCCTGAGAATCTTCTAGCATAATCTTCTCCAGTAGGTCAAAACAAAGGATCCCATTTACATACATCCCCCACAAATTAACCCCACATTCCAACAGCATTTCCAACTTGCTTCTACAGAGAGAGAGAGTTGCTTTCACCAGAGACTTATTGCTCTGTAGGTGGGGGGGGTTCTTACAAGCTTTGATCAAAAATAATGTTACACTGAATTTTATTTTTTTATTTTTTTTCATTCAACCTTTATTTAGTCAGGTAAATCTTATTGAGCCTCGAGGCCAATGAAACACATACATTAAACAATAAACAATAGAAAAGTAGCAAAAACATCCATCCATCCATCCATCCATCCATCCATCTTCTTCCGCTTATCCGGGGTCGGGTCGCGGGGGTAGCAGCCTAAGTAGGGAGGCCCAGACTTCCCTCTCCCCAGCCACTTGGTGCAGCTCCTCCAGGGGAATCCCAAGGCGTTCCCAGGCCAGCCGAGAAACATAGTCCCTCCAGCGCGTCCTGGCTCTTCCTCTGGGTCTCCTCCCGGTGGGACATGCCCGGAACACCTCCCCAGGGAGGCGTCCAGGAGGCATCCTAACCAGATGCCCGAGCCACCTCAACTGGCTCCTCTCGATGTGGAGAAGCAGCGGCTCTACTCCAAGTCCCTCCCGGATGACTGAGCTTCTCACCCTATCTCTAAGGGAGAGTCCAGACACCCTGCGGAGAAAACTCATTTCAGCCGCTTGTATCCGAGATCTTGTTCTTTCGGTCATAACCCAAAGCTCATGACCATAGATGAGGGTGGGAACGTAGATCGATCGGTAAATTGAGAGCTTTGCCTTTTGACTCAG